>OMNZ01099478.1:0-14798 GCA_900303255.1 Lesueurigobius sanzi | reverse complement strand
TAACCTCATTAACAGCTACCACAAAGACTCATAGCTGTCACTGATGTTGTAGCGGGCAATACACGGTATTAAGAACTGATCAGGGTGATTCTGGTTTGTGTTGTCATTATTATTTAAAAAGAGTGAACACAGGTCAAGGTCAAGGTTTATTTATAAAGCACATTTAAATACAGTCAACACTGCCCAAAGTGCTGTACATATCCAAAACAACGTATAAAGTACAATTGTAAAAAGATAAACGCATTTAAGAAATACAAACGAGTGCAAGGTTCAGCTCAACTCGTATTGAAAGCTGACTCAAACAGATGAGTTTGAGATATAACACAGGTATGTAAACTTATGAGCACAACTGTATATAGCTCACATTGTGGCAAAATCTCAATTTCCTGTATAGTTCTATGAAGCTTACGTTGACTCAGTGCTACAATTACAATTCTAATAGGACAAATTACATCATTTATTTGCTCCCACGTCGAAGTTTATATGTTGATAGAGTAAACTGGCCCAAAACCAGAAAATTGAAAAAGATGAGTTTTACCTGCAGTGTCTCCCCTTAACTAACTTCAACTTTCAAGTTTTATAATTCATTTCACAAAATTTACATGTGGAGCAGACACAGTTTCCGTTCCTCCGTCCAAAATGAACCTGAATCTGATCAGTGGTTTGGCATATGAATGAGTTTGCGCATTACCGAGTAACACAAATCAATCAAAATACTTTCCTACCGCGGAAGTGGAGCAAACAAAGATACAGTTCAACAATGAGAGCCTGATCAAGCTCTCTGTAATTAGCACTAAATGAAATATGATTGTAACAAATGATAAAAGCCGCAGTGATACGGGCGCATTAAGCCATTAGTTCCACCGTTTTGCATCTGATCATTTATATTACTTTAAAAATCATCCGACTTCGTTATACCCTAATTTTATTGTTCAGTGTGACTGTAACTCGAGAGGTGCTTTCAGGTAAAATGCACAAATGTACTGAAAAAAAACCCTCAATGATAAATCCACAGTTTTAAAGATCTGAGCAAACCATGACTCAAGCAAGAAGTTACACAGCGGAGACGCAACAAAAAGACATCAGAAACAATGTGTGATGAATATTTGAACATTATAGCGCTGTAATAAAGAGCAGCCAGCTTTGAAATGTCAGCAGAGGAAAATAACAAACATTTGGAAAAGATTGCATTTCTACCCCCAAAAATGAGGCAACCGAGGCATTTTTTTCTTTCATATTTGACGTGTGTAGTGGTGTCCAAATGTGGAGACAATATTCGAAAACATTTGCATGATGTTGGCCAGTACAAAGGACTTTCAGCATCACTAACAAATAATGATCAGGGAAAACAACTGAAATAGAATTCTGTAACCCGAACACAACCGATAATATATTTAATTATCAAATGTATTATTATTATTCATATTTTTGAATGATATAAGACCCAACAATTACATAGTGCCTTTGTGTCCTAAGACACTTTGCCCACCCTGAAGTGTGAGGAGGGTCGGGCTGCAGCAGAGTTGGATTACCAGAACACTCTAGTGGGAGTTCCCGTGATTTTTCACCAACCAATCAGAAAGCCTTTGTGAGACACGCTGTTAAGATGTAACTTCCACTGCTGAACTTAAGCGAATGTAAAAGGTCCCTGATTATGGAACAGGTAAAGAAGAGGTGGATAATATTTTCAGTGGCTGCTTGGCAAAAACTGCAACTGGGGTTAATGTCGGTAAATTTGGAGATTGATTCGTTAGATGGATAATATTTATGGAGTATTTTACAATGTAATTCTCTCATTTTTGTTATTTGTGCAATATTTAAAAGGCAGGTTCCAGGTTTTATCAGAATCATAATCAGAATAGAGTTTATTGCCATTGTCAATGAAGGTTTCACAGACTAGGAATTTTCTTCGGTGTTCTCGTGCAGCATGAAACATAAACTTGTAATAATGATAAATAATAGACTATGGGGAAAAAAGGATATAGAATAAAATTATAGAACTACAAGCAGGGTATCTGCAGTGGTGAACAACTCAAATTTAAGACCTTTAAAGACTTTTTTAAGACCACAAAATCTAAAAAATAAGACCTGTTTTAGACACGCAATATAAATGGAATGGTAGTGTCAGTGTCAAACCGATACCACAGTGGGATGTCAAAATTTAAAGGGACTCTACGGAAGTTAAAATGAAAAAATATATATATTTTCCACCCCCTACATGCTCCAGCAATGTCCCGCGCTGTACTGTGAGCCCACACCTATCCCACTCAATTGCCGCTATAAGCCTGCACCGTCACTCTAAAGATGCGTGTTCGGGCCGAGGCAGCAGTCATTCACCAGCTTAACATGGAGACTGCAGTTACGCGGACGGCCAGAGGTGGCAGTCACGAGTATGAAATGATCAAACTCTGTTGAGTCCCTTTAAGGACATTTTTCCCATATAGCATTTTAACATGCTAAGCATTCAATTTTAAACAAAAAAAGAGTTTTTATGGCTGACTGGCGTTGCATTTAGCATGCAATTTCAGAGCCTAGGGCCCAATCTTCAGAGCCTAGGGCCCAATCTTCAGAGCCTAGGGCCCAATCTTTTTCCAGTTGATGTTAGAGAAATATGAATTCCAGTAAGCTATGCATTTAGGCTGAATTATTGTGGAATTCTGTATCGAGGCTCTAAGGTTAACTCCATTTATACACAGGTTTTTTGTTGTTTATCTGTTAATAAAGTTCACTTTTGTTTATTATGTATATGCTTCTCCAATGCTTAAATCAGCAAGAATCTGTGGGGTAATACAGTACTGTACTGTTTCATATTTTAACATAAAATCAGAGGGCCCAGAAGAGGGGTCCCGTTGCCAAGTGAGAATCACTGGACTGACTATCGTAGATAGAGTCGTCATCTGCTGAACTCTTGTTTAAGCCAAACCTTTAGGCTCTAGATTCAACAACAGAGAACTCCTGTTGGGGTGAGAGCTACACAAGGACTGAACTAAGAAGTGTTGAAATATCGTTCGTAAACGGGTAAACTCGCGTTTATTAGAGGGATCGGTTTTTCAATATGCAGGTTCCAACTCTTATTTTGAAATGTTTTTTATGACCGGAGGTTTGGGGGTGTTATCATGTGTTAGGGGCATTCCTGTTTATGCCTCTTTTTGGTTGCAGCCGAACGATATTGTAAAGTGTGGTGACACTCAAGCTGTAGATTGGAAGCAAATTCTATTTCCTGAACAAGATACAACAGGATGCAGTGACTCAACAAGAACATGATGAACATGAGTCACACGTTCTGAGATATGACTTTACTACATGTGGGCCAGTCATGCTGAAAGATCAGGCTTACGAGATTAGCAAATCACAAAAGGCTGCAATGATTTTGATAATGTAATGTCCTCTGCGAACAACTACATTTTCTGTGCTGTTAAGTCTGTATGTTCCAGTATGCTCCCCAAGGGTCGTTCCTGGTTCATGTTTCCATTGAGTTAGCTAATACACAGCTTTAATGTGTCTTATCATAAATATGCTGATGACACTCTAATATGTATCACTGACAGCAGGTGAACATGGGCTTATTGATTCACTCATTGTCACTGTATCGACCACATCAGTGTGTGGATGCAAAATAACTTCCTCCAGCGTAACTCAGACAAAACTTAAATGATCGTCTTTGGCCACTGAGACAAAGATAAAGTGTCATCAGTCACCTCGAGTCTCTCTCTAAAACCTAAAAACCAGGTTAGAAATCTAAGGGTGATCATGGACTCAGACCTGAACTTAAACAGCCACATTAGATCAATAACATCAGCAGCTTTTGATAATCTAAAAACATGGCTAAGATCAAAGGTAAAATGTCTAAACCAGACTTGGAGAGATTAATCCATGTGTTTGTCTCCAGCAGGTTAGACTATTGTAACGGCTGCTCACTGGCCTCTCTAAACTGTAATACAGTTCATCAGTAAATCCAGAAGCTGCTCGAGACTAGAACCAGGAAATACGACCATATTAGTTCACTGCTCAGGTCTGTGCGCTGGCTTCCTGTCGCTCAGAGAATAGACTTGAAAACAGCTCTGATTGTTTACAAGTCTCTTCATGGTCTAGCGCCAAACTACATCTCTGACATGTTAGAGGCGTATGAACCATCTCAGCTCTGAGGACCTCAGGGAGTGGTCTCCTGCTGGTCCCAGAATCAGGACTAAACCTATACCGTAGTTAGGCTGGGTTTCAGTTTTACGCTGCTAAAATCTCAATTAAAACAAAAATCTCAATCAAAAGATGTCAACTCTGACAATGCTCAAATCCAGTCTGAAAACAGTTATTTTTAGTTAGCATATGACAATGAAAGTATTTTATACCCTACCAGTACCATAACGCCCCAGACAACATAGCTCCTAGGCTCATGCGGGTGCTCAAACCCCTCCACCACCACTAAATCTGTGTCAAGTATTGAATTAATTTGCCTTCCTGTAATTGTATGTGACTGTGAAAAGCATTTCTAATTGCCTTGTGTACAAATTGTGCTCTACAAATAACCTTGCCTTGCCCATGCTTAAAAAATCTTGAAAAGTATGACATTTTTTAGATCACATTGACATAGACGTGACACTACCCTTTCCTGAGGCTTCTAAAACTCCCATTACGTGCACAAAGGCCCTCTATTCTGCGAAGTAATACGTGCGGTTCATATTTTCTACCTCCAAACCAGTTCCATGCACCTCGATGTGAGCCATAACAGTGATTTATCTGAGTATCATTTATTGCTCCGTTGGGAACAGAACCAGTAACCCTTTTGGCTGCTATTTCACAGACATTTTCTCCCATCAGACCCGGCAGTCCATTTGTAGAGGCTAATCTAACAAGATGTGTCTGCTTTTAACCTTTAGACCCTGGCTATTTTTTTTTGGTGTTCATGCCCATGTGGTTTCATAGCATCTCCACATGATCTGACTCATACCTGTTTCTTATTCTCGGCCGACTTTGCCCCATGCCGCCAACAGGGGCCTCAAAATATAGTTTAGCAGCCGCAGAGTCCCATGGAGTTTTGTATGAAGCGGATGAAAACAGCTTGCGTCGTGCTGAGGAAGTCACAGTTGGAAAAGTGGATTTGTAACACTTTCTTTTTGGTCGTCTTTAATGTGTGTTGTAAATTTAGTGTTTAGGAAGTACCGGCTTCTCTCTCCGCAGTTGTGCAGTTCTCTGTTTTACATATGCAGTGTTTTTACTTTGGTCAGCTGAGTAGCTCTTTCTGTAGCACTTTACTCCAAAAAATGTTGAATTAGCTCTATGAAGGGAATGTGTCCGAGGCCGTGCTTAAAACAAGTCACGTGATTCCCAAGTTCAACAAGTGTCTCAAAGTATTCCACACTATATACTATGACACAATCACAATGTTTTTCCCTCATCTCAATTTAAGGGACCGGCTTGAGTAAATCTTCAGTTAGAAACAAAGAAAAGTCCAAATGTTCACAAGAAGGTGTTTTATTATTGCACTGATTCAATACAGAATCACATTGGAAATCGGAAATTCAAGAACTCTTTTCTCAAAATATATTTTGTCCATAGGCACCGATCCCGTGGGTGCTGCGGGGCTCGAGCACCCAGCCAAATCTTTGAGCACCCAGGCAAATTTGTCCTGAAAGTAGCATAGGCGCCGAAATAATTCAGTAAATGTAACCTGTGAATCAGTCTTTTTTTATCGTTTGCGCACACTCACGGGGGCGGGGTCGCGAGTATTAGATAAATTCCCGCACAGCCGCTGTCTGAATACACATCCTCGCTAGCTCAGCGGGCTAGACCAACATACCTGTAAGCATCAGGTTATGGGTTCGACTCGCAGCCTAGCCAATTTTTTTTTCAGAGTCTGACTGGGCACCCACGGGAGAAAACATAAATCGGCGCCTATGATTTTGTCCCCACATTGTTGCAATGAAATCTCCACTTTAGTAGCATCTTCAGACTCCAAACTATTGAGTCTTGTACTTAAGAATGTATTTGTAAGTTTTTTCAGGGGGATTTTTCAACATCTAATTCCTGCCTGATTTGTAGGGAACCCAAATCAACAAGGCAAAAAAAACTTTGACCAATTTATTCACTAATAACTTGCTAATTGGAAAGATATGACCAATGCTTTTGCTCTGCCCGATCCCGGCAGACCTAAGAAGCTAAGCAGGGTAGGGCCTGGTCAGTACTTGGATGGGGGCCCACCGGGGAAATGGCCAAGAAGCCTGGGTGAATGTAGTGTGTGAGTGAGTGTTGGTGTTGGGCGGAGGGCCCGATGGCGTAGATTGGCAGCCTCGCTTCAGCCTACCCCCGGGCAGATGTGGGTACAGTAGCAACTTACCATGGCCAAGTATGGAGTGAATGAATAATGCCATGTAAAGCGTCTTTGAGTGTCCAAATATTTGACTTGCAAACTTAAACCACGGTCAAATATCCTTAAATCGAGAAAATCCCACTTATTTTTAGGTCAGTTTTCGCCGTGTATTATTTGCGTTTTGATGCAAATGGAAGCTTAAGAAAATGCTTTTTTCTCTCTGGACTTTTCGAGGGAGCAGACAGTAATGCCAATCTAGTGTTAACCCGAGTTCCATAAATCCGGCCGGCCTAAACTGCCCTCCCGCTGAGCCCAAGACACAGACTGTGCTTCCCAGACCCTGTGTGGCGCACTAATCCAACGTAGCTATTTGAGGTCAGACCGCTCTAATAAACCTTAATAAAGTTTGAGCGGCGAAGATGGAGCTGGGAGTTTGTTTGTCCGTACTACTGAGTTCGGTGAGTCTTCAATTAGATCACTGATGTCCACTAAACTTTATCAGCGCCGGAGCAATAACGTTGATACTAGTATTTAGCACTGGGCAATAAGCCGGACAGATTTAGTGCGGCTTGGTTTTGTAACTACGGCAGTGTTTTTGCAGAGAAGCTCATTGAGATTACAGCTTGAATGTCACAAACTTGTAATTTGGAAATGGGAAATAGCTGAAACATTTTTAGATAATTTGCGAGGACCGTGTGCTTTCATTGCTTTTGTTTGAACTGTAGTCGAGTCATAATCTGAGCCGAGTAATGGATAAATTGCAATTTCAAAGGATGTTTTCTCAAAATGCATCTTTTTTCACATTGTTGCAACCAATTCCTGTTTAATTTGTACAGTTTTGAACCCAAAGAAGGCAACATTAGATTTTTACTGATTTATTCACTAACACCTTGCTAATTGAAAAACTATAAACAAGACATTCAAAATCCCTTCTTAAAAACAAATGTAACTAACATATCAACAAAGTAAGACCATGGATTTAAATTTGCTTTTATCCGTAATTTAGATTAGATTTAGGTTTCAGGTTTTAGGCTTCCATTTTTACATATGAACAGTGTTGGGAATAACAGCGTTTGCAAATAACGGAATTAGTAATGGTGTTGGATTTTTCAGTAATTAGCATACTCTAACTACTATTTCCTTCGTTAGAACTGCATTCCTATTTCTGTCTGTAACGCAGGTATTAATTTTATTACGGCCCGTAGAAGAGGAGCGTCTCATATGCATCTCTTGTCTCTTCCCAAAGACAGCGAGCAGCAGATCATTGTTTAAGTTAGACAGAGTATTAGAGACAGCGATTGGCTGCTGACAAAGTGATTGACTGCACAGGGAATCAATCAGAGGAGGTGTTGGGCGGGGCTAAGTGTGTCCTGACATGTTCATTGGTTTAAGCACCACACGCAGTCATGTGTCCAAATCCGATGAAATGCTAACACTAATGGATTTCTTCGTGGATATATTTCATTATTTGACAACTCGTTTGGATGAATTTAAAGCAGTGGACTTTAAATAGTGAAATGCGGGAGCTGCCATGTGTTTGTGGAGCTTACACAGTGAAATGCGGGAGCTGCCATGTGTTTGTGGAGCTTACACAGTGAAATGCGGGAGCTGCCATGTGTTTGTGGAGCTTACACAGTGAAATGCGGGAGCTGCCATGCGTTTGTGGAGTTTAGAGGGGTCCTCAGTGATATTGGTTAGTCAGTGATGTTTATTTTCTCAGTAGTTCTTTTATCGCTGTCTCCAAGCCCTGACATTAGCCTGCACATTTTCTAATATTGTGCGTTTGGTAAATACGTTGTCCATTACCTGCTGCTGAAAGACGTCAGGTCAGTTGTTTCACTGCGGTGTGTTGTATCTTTTGCCTCCTTGTGTTGTTGTTGTTGTGTACAGTTGTGTCGGTGTCTGTGCTCTGGTTGGACATAGATTGAAAGTAAACGCTGGTTGTGATTATGTGGCTAAATCAGGATTATATTTACTATATTTAAGCAAAAATGTGTGTTTTTTTTTTTCCCTGGAGATTCAGTTATTACTTTGTCTAGTAATTGTCTAGGAATTACCAACGCAGTTACTTTTTAGGAGAAGTAACGAATAACTATAACTAATTACTTTTTTAAAGTAACATGCCCATTGCCCAACACTGCATATAAAAGGCCTTATGTTGAAAACACACAATGATGGAAAACTTGCAATACATATTTTCTACAATTTGTCATTAATATACAGAAACATGTTCCACATTGATATCAACCCATTTCCTAGTCACCTACTGTGTTGTTTTAGGTCCATTAAGATGCTTTTTTCTCATTTCAATTGCAAGAAAATGATGTGAGGTCAGACTGCTCTAATAAACCTTAATAAAGTTTGAGTGGCGAAGATGGAGCTGGCAGTTTGTTTGTCCCTACTACTGAGTTTGGTGTGTCTTCAATTAGATCACTGATGTCCACTAAACTTTATCAGCGCTGGAGCAATAACGTTGATACTAGTATTTAGCACTGGGCAATAAGCCTGACAGATTTACTGCGGCTTGGTTTTGTAACTACGGCAGTGTTTTCCAAGAGAAGCTCATTGAGATTACAGCTTGAATGTCACTAACTTGTAATTTGGAAATGGGAAATAGCTGAAACATTCGACTTGTTTGATAATTTGCAAGGACTGTGCTTCCATTGCTTTTGTTTGTGTTTGTAGTCATTGCTAGAGCCATAATAGTGTTGGGCAAAGTAATGGATAAATTGACTCTAGAGTCTGCTTGGTTCAGACAAGATTACACAGCTCAATGTTGCAAGTGTTGCTTCAGTGAAACTGTTTTTTCAAATTGAACTTTTGAGAGCAAAGTAAGTAAATAAATCAACGTTCAAGCAATGAAGCAATGAGAACACTGTAGTTATGGCTGTGCTAGTTCCGCTAAACCTAAGCGGTAACCTTGTTTGGGGCCAGTACTTCTGTATTCATTTCCATTTAAGACTAGCATAGACCTGCCCGAATGATCATATTTTCTAAAGATTACAAGGTGGACAGTGAGTTCCTGGTAGATGCCATGTTAACTAGGGATGTGTGTTCAGTATGCGAGATATCCAATACTGAACCGATACTTTGACCAGTTTAATTTAAGGGAATATGGACATGCTGTATATCATTGTAAAGCTCTGAACCTGTAGAATCCAGTTATTAAATAGTTTTACTCTCCACGATACTACTTTTTCACTCACTACAATTCAGTTTCTTTACATAAACAACAAACAAGTCATCTACAAATCTACTTATGAGAAAATCTCACGGTATTGATTGGTATCGGGTATTGGTAGATACCAGATAAGTATTGTATTGGTAGCAAAAAGCTGGAACGGTGCATCTCTCGTGTTAACAACTTGATGTAGGATGTAAATACAAGGAACATTGTCTGGAAGCTAAAGACAAACATGCAATAAAAATAAATAACTAAATTAAATTTAGACAAGACAATGTTTTATGTAGATTATTTTATATTTGCAGGACTATTTGAATAATTCATCAAATGACTATTAGCCGTTAGCGTTAAGAACGTCTCCTCCGCTGAATCCTACAAGTTGTTCAAACACAGTAAGTGATCATCTAGCAGGAACACACTGTCCATCACGTCACGTTTGGAAAATAGGATTAGTTGAACAGTTCTAAACTAATCTTAACGGAAATGAATACAGACTGGAAGTGCTGGCCTAAACAACTTTAGGTTAGCGCAACTAGCATAGCCACATCGCGCAGCAAGCCAATTATGTCTATTACAGTAAATCAGCAATAAATATAAAATCAAGTAACATTTTTAGTGCATAGAAAACTGTTTCAAGCCGCATCTGTATTCAAATATTTTTTTATAAGTGATATGGCAGAAGACACAGAGAGCGCACATCAAATACTGCACGTGCAGTAGTTTTAATAAATGGCACGAATGTAGCTACTACAGTCAGCTCGCGCTCGCTGAAGAATGCCTCTGTGACGACGCTGAAATGAATCAAAGGCAGCATTACACCCAGCACACCCTGGCAGCACACACAGCCCCAGCACGGCCCATTTTCTTTAATGAACGACGTCTGAGCTGCTCCGAGACTGATCGAACCTCCTGCGCTTTTGACACTTACAGCCTAATAACAGGGTGAACACCTCTGTAACGTGGGTCAAGTAAGGATACAGCAGCAATGAGAGCCATGGATTTTGAGAGAATTTTGAATTAGACGCGGGTTCAATGGTGGTATGAATTAAAACTCACAATGAAAGCAATAGGTTGCGTTCATGTGACGTCACAACGTTCTAAAGAGCCTATAGTTTAAAATTGAGTTAGAGGGCAGCTGAAAATTCAATGCAGGTAACTATGGTAACTGTCAAAATACAGATTTCTAGTCTTAGTTTATTGCTAATTTGTAATTCCTGGGCCACATGAAACAACTGTCATGAAGTTCAATGTCTTCTCTGTCAGCGCGTATGAACTATTGTTTAATTAGTTTCTCTTAAATCTGTCTAAATCTTGAGCCACAAGAATAATATGGCAGGTTTGTGAATCCAATCACTGTCAAATACTGATGCTACATTTGTCAAATGTACTGTTTCTCTCCCATAGCGTTGTATGGCACCAGCCGCCCAACGGCAATAGAATTCTGTAACATGAGCGCAACCTATTAAGGAAACATTTCTTTCAACATTTCTCTTCAGAAAGGTACCTGAGCGAGTTTGCATTCCTTGATCAGCTTTCAATGCTTTAAATCTGCAAAAGGAGAAATATAATATTTTACATAATATTATTGAACGGAAAGGGTTGTCAAGATTACCACAGTTATAGAAGGTCACAGTAGTTTAAACATAAGAAGGTTAAGACCCACGGTAAACCGCTGTCACGTCTCATGAGCCGCAGTGTGTCCAGACGGAGAGCACTCACATGCGATAAAGACTGAAGAAACAGCGTCCAGTCTTAAATCCATCAAAAAGTCAGCGGCAGGTTAAATAATCCAATGTGCAGGGAGCAAATCTTATCCATCTTCACATGAAACTGTAATTCCATAACGGTGCCAAAGCAAGAGTCCCAAAAGAACCATGTGCAGCGCCGCGTTTGTTATATCTCGGTAAAGGTGAAAGTGAAACCGTGTGCGTGCTTCGGAATCAGCTGTTATTTAGGTTCATCTGGTATGGCCACTCTTTTGTACTTGTGTGAATCCATCAGAGAACAGGGGGGCACCATATTATTAAATACATTTACAAACACATTTAAAAACATTTACACTTCATTGTTCCTCTTAGATATGCCTGAAAATAATATTCTATAGCCTTATCAATCATTGTTTTATTTATTTAAAAATGTACATTTATTGTATGTCTTTGTGAACATTTAGACTAAAAACACTAAAATCAACAAAGCAGTATCGCACACTCAGTTAGCTAATGTCCAAAATATTTATTTACAAAGATAACGTTTCGGCAGAGCCTTCTTCAGACCATGTTCGTTTTGGAACCACAGCATGTGCGTCTGCCGAAGGAGGCTCTGATGAAACGTTATCTTTGTAAATAAATATTTTGGACATCGGCGAACTGTGCGATACTACTTTTTGGATTTTTGACGATTTTCCTCAATGTTTGCACCTCTGAAAAATGTTTTTGGTTTGCGTTCCCCCTTCCTTTCATTTAGACAGTACTGTCAAGGCTCGGACAAATTCTCTGTACTTTCTTCCTAAATTTCACGAATCTTAAAATTGCTATATTTTTTCTCACAATAATCGTAACTCAAACGTTTACAATCGTGACATCCCTTTGGACAGATTCAAAAAGTGTTTCATGGGTAGAATGAATATCGTGGCTTCTGATACACGGGAGATTGTGGGTTATATTTCTTTCGTCAGGGATCCCCATAACGCATCATGATTTGGCCGATTTTATTCATTGTTTTCTGGTTTGCTCCAGCTAGAGCAAGGCTGACGCATAACGTCAAAGGGCTGGACTTGTGTCGAGGATATTGTGATTCAGGTTTTTGACACGGTTTAAACTTCAAACTTCTGTGCAAAAAGACCGAAGAGGAAATGGATATGGGAGGAGGGAGTGCCTGAGATTAATTAAAAAAAAACCTTGGACAAAAGATGAAGTGATAAGCAGACGGAGAGCAAGGGATTGTGGGAGGAGGAGGAAGTCTTATAGGGAGGTACTGCAATGTGATTAAGGTTGACATTTAGCATGACATATTTTGCATGCTTTTGGCCCGTTACAAATGAGTCCTAGGCGGTGTATGTGGTGTGGGATTGTGGCAGGGCAGATCTGGCATTGATTAGGCTGCAGAAACAGAGAGCTTTTCATCTCCGGAATGGCAGGTGTACTTTCTCACTGGCTTTGTTCACAGCGCAGCCCAGATTCACCTTTTTCTAATCAGCACTACTTCAAACTTCCGGCTGGTGGCAGAATTATTGGCTTTTCATTGGGCAGTATTAGACAGTATCGGGCTACTGTAGAGTGTACTTGGATGTGAAGGGCGGCATGAAAGTGACTGTTTAGGTCACTCTTTTGTAATGGACTCTGTGCATAACGTTCTTGTCAAGCTACCAATAGCCCTGCGAACGCCGCCTTCATTTCTGGTTGCGGTATTAGCATAGCATAGCATTAGCATAGCCTATTTACCCTTGTAGCAAGTTGCTTGAGCAAGTCAGCTCTGGACCAAGGGAGTATCCCATAATGCCTTGCAAACTCAGCCAGCGGCAATTTTCTGTAACAAGATGGCGGCTCCCGGTGGAAACAACAATTATACAAGTATATATTCACAAATAAGCATGTAAAAATTCTGAAATGTGTTGGAATGTGTTAGTTAGATGTTTATGCAATGGACTCTTGAGTTATAGTTTGAAAATCGCTATTTGACGAGGTTCGTGAATAAATTTCAAACATGAATGAAAATAGCACTTCTCCTGTATGGTGTTATTGCAGTTTACAGGCAATGTGTAATACCGCCATCTACTGGACTGGGCTGAAATCAGACACGCGTTCGCTAATTTGCATACTAGCGGTGTCCCATTTCTTAGGGGAAAATCTTCGCTTGCACTTCCCTCATTGAGGGAACTTTACTGTGGAGGGAACTCGTAGCAAGTGTTCTCAGAGCAAGTGAGAGAAATGGGACTGGGCCATATGTCACTAACTTAAAAAGAAAAATAACGCTTTCCCCCCAACTTTTCTTCACTAAATGACCACTTAACTGAAGTAAAACTAAGGTTAACACTTTCCACTAATACTATCTATCAAACTAAGTCATAATTAGGATTCAAACCTGCCACATGTGCTTTAATCGTCTAATGATTTGGTGTCGGAGTGAATGTTATGACCTCAACACGACGCATACACTTCTCTTCCCCTTTTTCAATTACGCTCCTATACTTTCTGCAAAATCAATTCTCCCGACCAATGCTGTAACTATAGTCTCCTAAAACAGACTCTCCTAAGCCCCCGTTTCAGTCAGAAGCCAGACAGCGGTGTCCAATCCCACGTTCGGAGCACCGCGCACTTGTGGCCAATTCCTATTATTATCCCGCCGCTCGAAATAGGCCAGGTTCCTCAGACTGATCTGTTTTGTCTGTGTGGCTTTTTTTTTTTGTCTCTTTTTTGGAAACCATAGTCACATGTGCTCGGAGGTTTTCATTAATATTTTCTTCAGCCGCGTCTCGCTCGCTGACACGTAACCCCAAGCTACGAGGCGGCACCGGCGCGACTGCCATTTTGTGCATCGGTGCCTTTAATAACCTGTGACATTTCCACATAAATAAATGAACAACAACTAGTTCATCCTGAGGAGAGAGAGAGAGAGAGAAAAAAAAATGTCCAAAAACAGAAAGGAAATTTGAGTGGATTATGCAATTTTTTCAGACAGAACTTGACAAGTGTTTCAATGGAAAGATGTTGAAATGGGTGCCACGGCTAATGAGAAACTGCACAAGGTAAAGTGAGGGGAGCCGCAGAGGAATGAAACCAAGGCATGGTGCATGTATCGTACTTTTTATTTATTTATTTATGCTTTTGGGAGGTGCCGAACACTGGTGTGATGCAAAAGCGCTACTGTAAATCTTTCAAAAGCTATGAAATAAAAAGGCTCTAGCTTCTAAATCAAATACAGCATTACAGATGAATTGACCCTTGGACCTGACTCTTAAATGGGATGTAATTTTATTTATTATTTATTTTAATTAACTTTTGTTTCCAATTACAAATTCATTTCATTGAGTACTGTTCTGTATATAATGTCATTTTCTACTCAACCAATAACTACTTGACTTGCAATGAACTGTTGTGTGCCTTACTGTTTGCATATGATTAAAAATTATTATTATTATTATGTAAGAAAATGGCAGTGACCTTCGGACTCAAGTAACACGTCACCAAAACGTGAGCTTTGTCGAGTAACAAACTCAAACTGAAGGTCCCTATAGAATTTTTAGTTGACCCATTTCTCACTGCTCATAAAGCACTCTGTCAGGAGCTATGGGGGGCCACTCTGGCCTGGCCA
>OMNZ01099473.1:0-11334 GCA_900303255.1 Lesueurigobius sanzi | reverse complement strand
CCCCTCTCTCTCCCCCCCCCCTCTCTCCCTCCTCTCTCTCTCTCCTTCCTCTCTCTCTCCTTCCTCTCCCTCTCTGTCTCTCTCCTTCCTCTCTCTCTCTTCGTCTTCTCTCTCCTTCCTCTTCCTCTCTCCTTCCCCTCTCTCTGTCTCTCTCCTTCCTCTCTCTTCTTTCTCTCTCTCTGTATTCCTTTGGTATTTGAAAAGTAACTGTATTCGAAATACCCTCAAATGAGAGAGTATTTGTACCTGAATAGTTTCTCAAAATGAGTATTCTGAATATGTATTTTAAATACATGTATTTAGGTACTCCCCAACACTGACTACAATACAATATAATACCATCACCACAACAATCAGTAATACAAGACCGAAAACGTCCTACGCTTCAACTACAGAGTACAGATGAAGACTGAAGAATTTTTGCCTACGATGGACAACTCCTGTACGACTGAGAACCTACACAAATGAATCAGTAATACAGTATCACTACTCACTCATGAAGGTAATCGCAAAAAGACGGCCCCAGAGAGAGCACATGGCTATACATAAACAAACAGTGCACTGCTATGTTTACAAGGCAAAGACGCAGCTAGTGGCAGCAGCCAGGACTCAAGGAGCAGGAGGCTACCACACAGACCAAAGATTTGCTATTTCCACTCCTGAGACTAAATGAACACATTGAAGAGGTAATGGACAACCTTTCTCTGTGATTTTTACTGATTTTTACTGTTCTTCTATCTGAGGTGTCATTTTCAGATGTAGCATCTTGGGTTCAGTCAGTGCAGACCATAGATATAAAACAGGCATAGAGACGCATAGGCTGATACACTGTTGCTCCAGCCAAGCTGGACGTGACTGAATCGCATGTATAGATATGTGTCATAATGTGTCATACTAGGGGCCAAGCGAGAGGGATGGAAGCTTGTTTTTGGAATCACTCTTTTTGGAGGTATTTTCTGACAGACTAGAAGCATACCACACACATATAAAGTCCAGTCAAAATGGGCCCCTTATGAATGTTTTGACACAGTCTCCAGTAGAAGTGAAAAACCAGCACTCGAAGCTAGCCGAAGGTGAATTGGGTCTTTCACAGCCCGATCCTTGGCCTGATCCGCGTGAAAATTCAAACTGTGTTGCAAAGAGTCTTTTCAGAGATTTTGGATATCTTGTTTAGTTTGTGAATAAGCTAGTTATTAGTGAAATTCAAAGTCAAGTCAATAAATCAGGCAAGGAATAATCGAAGTGCACATTGCATCTGTGCATGCGTGGGTCAATCAAGTAAAAACAAATTGGCTACAAAGCAAACCATTTAGTACAGGTAGCTAACTGTGGACCGTAAGACTTACAAGGTTTTAAGCCTTAAGTGACTTAAAGAATGACAGGTGCACTTTGTGCCGTGTTCAGCTGCTCTAATGCGGTTTGCAGGATCTGATATAAAGTAATTAAGAGTCCAGTGCCAAAGTCAAAGTTGTTTGCCCAGGACCAATGTAACAGCCAGCCAATCAGGGGTCAGTTGTGCTGGATAGTCGACTCGGGAGGGACGGTTTGCTTTGAAAAATTACGTTTAGGAAGAGGGAAATCTTTAAGTTTGGGGTTAGGACTAGGTTATGGTTAGGTATATTTTCAGACAAACCAACTCATAGATCTATCCAAAATTACAGCAGACCGTTCCCTGTTCCTAAACTTAATTTTTGTCATGACAAGCCAGCCAATCAGTTTTCACCCCTGGCTGTAGCATTGTTTCTGGGCAAAAAACTTTGACATTGGCCCTGGACTCTTAATTACTTGGTGATATCAGATCATGCAATGGGATTTATAGATTTGAACTTGGAAAAAACACAATTTTAAGGCAATACACTGAGTCCACGCAAGGACAAAAAGAATGTGGTTGTAAACCTCCCTTCCTTCATAATTTCCCGACAGAAAAGAAAGATCCAGACGTACATAAAAGATGGACCAAAATTGTTTAAAAAGTACATTTCGTGGACACATTTATTTTGTCAATATTGAAACCAAGGAACACATAGAGGCTCAGGGGCTGCTCTGTAGCGGTACACAGGGGAACGAGTCGGGGAAATTGTTTTTTGGTCACTGTCACTTTTTATATTATTTAAATTTGTCAGGAATCACTGAGAAAACGGGGTTATATAGCAAAATATAGTAGATAAATTGCTGCGAGTCAAATTAGCATTGAATCTTGCGTAGTAGCTAGGTCTGCGCCGTCAGATCACTTCACTCACGTTAAGTCTATTAAAACAGAGGCAGAAAGCATATTAGCATACTTCAAAAACTACGGCAAAATATTCATCATTACCATCGCAGTAAAGTGTGCTACAAAGACAAAATCCTGGTTAGAACAGGCAACAACGGCGACTATAAAAATACTTTAAATCATCAACTTTGCAGCGGTTGAAATGGCCCAAATCATAGCTCTGTTCGTTGCTTTCCGCCATGTTTGGTAGTCAAGATTTTAACCTTACCCATAATGCACTGCGCAGCCCGAGATTTGCAGTTTGCTTATTAAATATTAAAGAATTCTTCTGCAAAAATGCACAAGTACAAGACTGGAACATTTGGTGTCTGCAGGTATTATTAAAGTTTCAGTTTTATGCAGCAAAAATCTGGAACAGTCTGCCAGAAGGTGTGAGACAGGCCTCAACTTTGACAATGTTTAAATCTAGGCTGAAAACGGTTCTTTTTAACTGTGCATATGTCAACTGAAAGTATTGTATCTGCACTCTTCACTTTTAATGTCACTTTTAATGTAATTAGTTTATGATTATATTTGTTTTATTGATTGATTTTATCTGCTTTCTTGTAATTTTATGAAATTGTGAAGCACTTTGAATTGCCTTGAGATTTTGTTGCAAGAGCGAAATAACGTCTGCTCATAATATACAGTATCTTACTTGACTTTTTCCGCTGGCTTTAACTTTCACATTGATAATAAGATGTTAAGGGAAGATAAGTGACAAAAACCTCGGAATTGACCACTGCATGAAAAATCGATGTTTTCACTGGCTGTGTCTCGTTCTAAAATGCATACAGTTATAATTGCTTCACAGTAACAACCAAGGCCTCACAATTAGCTCTTTTCTGTGGACACCTTCGATAAATGTCATATGAACAACTCAATACAATTTGGTTAACAAGTAATCCATAATTAATTAAAGAAGAGTGGGAGGGTTTTCCTTTGTATCTCCTCGGCGCGATCAAAGTCCTGTTGAAATCTTATATAAACGGATCAAAGCCGTGTCCGTTCGGTGCCACCTTCAGCCACTATGGGCTTCATTTAACTTCACAGCGGCCAACAATGAGCGCGGAACAAAGCAATCCACCCTTTTACAGATAGAGAAGAGAGAGAGACTCGGGAGGACGTTTCAAGGTCTTATTCAACATTCAATCTGGACTTAAGGGGAGTTGCTTTAGAAGTTGCTCTCATTGCAATTTAGACTAGACATATCGTGAAGGGGATTAGATTTAGACCCATTGGCCCTCATTTATCAAAGTTGTGCAGAGAATGGTGTATATTTTGGGTCTATTTTGATTATACGCTGAAGTCCACGTGGTATTTATGAACCTGCACTGCAAAAAGTGATATCTTGATCAGTTAAATTTGCTTGAATTCAGAATATTTGACCTTATTCTGAGTAGTGTTTAAATTATCTGCCAATGGAACAAGTATTTTTGCACTTAAAATAAGAAAAAGCAAATAATTTCAAGTAAATTTTGATTCAATATCAACTTTTTAGTGCAAGAAGTTGTTTTTTTCTTAATTTATGTGCAGAAATACTTCTTCCATTGGCAGATAATTTTACTTGGCATGTCAAAACTACTCAGAATAAGGTCAAATATTCTGAATTCAAGCTAATTTTACTTATCAATATATCACTTTTTGCAGTGTGAAGAAGCTGATGATAAATGCGGCGGGATAAAACCAGCATCCTTTGAATAAAACACCCTCAAATATCCATGTATCAAGAGGCCTCGCCCACGGATTTTGCGTCATACACGCACAGAACACGGCAAAAAAGAAAAATTCTCAATCCAGGAAATGATGAATAATTGCATTTAACGCCACATTAGCCTCAGGAAGATTATAAAATGTTTATAAAAATTGAAAACTAACCCACATTAACTTTAGGCTATCTCCAAGATTACATTTGCTATATTTGGTATACTTGGACTAAAAAAAAAATAATTAAAGGCTACTAAAACGTCATTACGCCAGCCCAGACTCCGCCCACACACTCACCCCCTGCACGTCACCCTAAACACACCAGCCACGCCCCTTTCGTGGCGATTTTAAAATTTCGGGTGTGAGTGGAGAAAGACTCGATTTAAGGGCCTTCGTTTTGCTTACGTTGAATTATGAACTTTATACTTTTTAAGACCTTGCGAGAGCGTCGGAAAGACCAGGCAAAGTACAGCCAATTTCTGCAGGCAACTTGGAGACCTACAAATAGCCGTCCTCTTTCTTACATTCTGACATGAAATTTCAGAAACATCCCGGAAACAATGCAAGATTCGTGTTGAATAAAACTCGGCCGAAGCGCGGATCACTGAAGGCCATTCCTCACATGTTGCACTGAACAGAACACATTTATTCCTCTGAGTCAAAGAAGATATCTCATTTTAGACTTGTCCAGGAAGGCTTTCGCTGCTCCTTCACATCTTCCAAACCTCTAAAAACAGAAATCTTCGCGCAGAGAAGAGGAGGAGAATGAAACGCCCGAGGTTTTAGAGAAGCTAAGCCAGGAAGCTGCCGGTGTGTCCCCAAAGGCCACCAACAATACAGCACTCCCACATACAGCATACAGTAACAAGAAAAGGCTTTTGTAGTGAATTGTATACGACTATCTGAAATGTTTTGTGTAAGTATTGCAATAGAGTTTGAAATCAAGATTCAGTTAACAGTCCACTTAGGGCTACACAATATATTACAAAAAAATATTGTATCAGGATATTAGGTGATAATGCGGCATGGTGGTTAGCGCTACTGTACAGCTGAAAGGTTTCTGGGCTGTTTGTTCTGCAAATTCCTCCAAGTTTCCCATACCATTAAAAAGACTAAAAAGACTGGCTCATTACACAGTATGTAATTTTTCTGTAGGAAGCCAGTGAGAAAACCCCTATTCTATATCTAAATCTAATTTACTGAGAGGCACAACTTTTAATTTAATTACAAATAATTACAGAAATTGATGTCATCCTTTGAAATTTTTGTCAGATGAATAAAAGTTTGATCGACAGTTAAGGGAAGGTGACAATTGCTTTTGAAGTACATTTTTGTACAAAAAAACATTTCACTCATCATTTTTTCTCTGCCCTTCAGCTGTTTTTGAGCATTTATTCAATTTCATCGGTAGAAAAGTTGATAAAAGACATAAAAGTCTGGCTCTTTTTATACATGAGATCCGGTTCAAACCGTTCACCTAAAAGAGCCGGTTCCACATCACTAATAATGACTGCAGCGTGGCCCTTTGAGAAACTTGGTAACACAGGTTAATAAAGCGCAATTCAAGTGTAAGCCGTAACCTGTGGGTCTCCCCAGGGGTCAATCCTGGGACCCCTCTTATTCAATCTGCTTCCATTGGCTCAGCTAATACGTAGCAATAAGAAGGAGGAGTGGTCTCCTGCTGGTCCCAGAGTCAGGTCTAAACATGGGGAGGCTACATTTCAGTTTTATACAGCTAAAATATAGAAGAGTCCTGAAGATGTGTTCTACTTAATCCAGGCTGTAAACAGTTTTTTTTAACCTGTGTAAACACTGAAAGTATTTTATCTGCACTCTTTGCTTTTAATATAATTAATGTTTTATTGATTTTATTTGCCTTCTTGTAATTATAAGTAATTGTGAAGCACTTTTCATTGCCTTGTGTATGACTTGTGCTCTACAAATAAACTTGCTTTGCTTTTGCTCTAAGTGCGTACGGAAAGATGAATTACTAGCAGACACGCATTAGCATCTAGCATAAATTAACCTGCACAATGAAGGTTTGTACAGCTCTCACTAAACTCAATTTTGTTCCAACTTTTTATTCCATCTGCATGTCTCGACAGATGCTAGTCATTCTGTTGTGTTTACTATTCGGCAGAAAACATCAATAAAACATCATCTTTGTCTTGTTCGCGAAATAATGAAACTTTCTTAACACGGCTCGGCTTGACGCGTCGTGTGAAATGACAAAGACGACAGCGGCTGCTTGAACGATTCACTGAGTAAACAGAATTCAGACAATAATAGCTCCAGCATTGTGTGACAGTGAGACGGCAGCTGATTAAATTTACAGCAAAAAAATCCTCAAATAGTCCTCTTCTTACTGAAGAGACCAGGAAACTGAAGCCACGGAAATGTGGAATGAATTTGAGGTATCTTTAAAACAAATCAATCATGAGCTCATGTTATTTGGCAGCATTGTGGTTTTTGCCTCACACCTATAGTCAATAAACGGATACAAAAGATTAAATTTGCCTTCCACTGTATTTACGGTAGCCTTTTCTGACACATTCTAAAGAGCCTATAGTTTAACATGTACCTGTATGTGGGGGAGCTGAAATGTTATGGTTGTAACAATGGTCTAGTCTTAAGGTCCTATCTCACTGGCCTGGAGACTAGTCCGCAACCTGGTGGAGACTCGAGTCTCTGCTGGTCTCGGAGACATCTCCGAGACTCAAATCTACCCCAGGTTGTGAACTAGTCTCCAAGCCATAGAGATATACCCTTTAGTCTGGGGATAGGCCCTTTAGTCTCAGAGTCTCCGCTGGTGAGATAGCACCTTTAGTGTATCGCTAATGTCTCTATAGTTCCTGGGCCAATCCACATGAATCAAAAACTGTCACAAAGTTCAATGTCTTCTATGTCAGCACATATGAACTCAGCTCTAATTATTTTCTCACAAAGGTGTGTGGTAATGGTATTAAAAAACATGTGCATGATGTTGGCCATTAGAAAGGACTTTCAGCCATAAGGTAAGGTAACGGAAATTTGTTCTTTGCATTTAACCAAGGGCGTAACTTTTGATCGAATATTGGGGGGGTCGAAACTGAGCCCCCTATTGTTTGGAAAAAAATTTGGGGGGGGGTTAACTTAGTCAGGTTTAAATATTGGAGGGGTTATAACCCCCCTATCCCCCCCGTATTTTACACCCTTGCATTTAACCCTTCCTTCCATGCCGCTGGGGCAGAGGGCATCTGTGTGCACAGCGCCCGGGGACCCATCTCCAGATGTGGAGGCAGACTAACGGGAATCACCTGGCAGGAGGATTGTGCATGTTTTGGGGTGATGGGGGAAACCAGAGGACCCGAAGGAAATCCATCCAGACAACTTCACACAGAGAGGCCTGCACGGGCCAGGAATTGAACCAGAGACCTTCTTGCTGTGAGGCAAGAGTGCCAACCTGCTCAGCTACCATAGTGTCGAATATGAAAGAAGAATATGGCATGTTTGAGAATAAAGATCAAGTATAACATTTGTCAATTTTATTTGTCAAAATTTCTCTAAAACGGTTCATCTCCCACAGAGTTGTACCTTCATTTCCAGGATATTGAGCGCACTTGAGTATAAGCCGCACCAACCAAATTTATAAAGAAAAAAGTTAATATAGGCCACATCTGTCTATAAGCCGCATGTGTTCATATAATATGGGTATGGGCGACAGTGGCGCAGGTGGTAGAGCTGGTCGTCTCATAATCGGGAGGTCGGGAGTTCAAATCACAGTTGCCTTATGTTCAACTGGCTGCAATTCATCTCGGCAACAGTGCAAAGGAGACTATATAAAGACACATTTTTGCCCCAGATTATAATAAATGTTATCATGACTAAGTTTTTTTTTTGTTCCAAATAAAAAGACCCTGGAGACTATGGGTCAGCAGGGCGGCTGAGTGGTCCTTTCTGTGTGGAGTCGATCTCCCAGCAGTAGCTCAAACTAACTTTCCATCTGATCATTGTACAATAATGAATAAATAAGGCACTTTACTTTATACTTCAGAACTTTTTATGCAAAAAATGTACCTTGATAATAGTGTGTATTTGACCTTTAGTGATGGGCAAATGAAGCCAGCGCTCCGGAGCTTGTATTGCTTTCCCTGAGGTGAATTGCAGCAGCCTTCATGACCAGGATGTATGGATAAATACAGGATAAATGTTTTCAGGGTTTCTAAAAATAGATTTCAAATGCTTTTTCCATTGTATTGACTGTTATTACTATGCTATATTTCTACTAATTGTCTTAGCATCTTACAATATAATGTCCTCCCTTTGATTTTCTTGAACTTGATGCTCCGATGTAAACAATTAATCTTGATGTTGTCGATAGTAGACCACAATTGAAGCAGTCTGTCAGTAACGAAGGGCAAGCCAAGCCTGAGGATCCTCTTGGGCTCTTCAGTTTGTAAATGTGGTTTGAAACTACAGTAGGTGCATGACAGGAAAACATGACAGTAGTACGAGCGAAGAGAAATGTGTTTGGGACTATAATGTTACATAACTCTGGCTCCTTAGTCAGGAATCCTTCTGCTGCAACAGTCAGACACACCTGTTCTGTATTTCAAGAGGCTACTTCCACGTGGACTATTTCAAATAGCTCTGTAATGGTAGAAAGTGGAGTGAAGGCGAGACACTGCAGGCGGATATAGGGGAATCATTTTGAGATATCACTTTGAAACATTTGCTGTAGATTACTGACCTACAAATAAGGGATGTACAGTATGATTTCTGTCGGTAAATGTTTCTTATAAAATAAAAAGCACCTTCTGTTTCCCCAAAACTCCACTTGAGTATCCAGGAAATCCTTTTTTTTTAAGTTGCCAGCAGCTATATACGTAAAAGAGCAGTGAGGAGAGACGGGCCAAGGGTAGGGTGACCAGATATTCCACATTAAAAACTGGGACACAATGAGAATTGGACTAAATTGTTACTTTTTCCCCCTTGAATGGTTAAACTGTGTGAAAGTCTATATCAATTAAACAGACCAAGCAGCTTTTTTGTTTGTTTTTCATCTCAGTTGTTCTGAAAACGCACGCATGGGCAAAAATCTTTAACTTTCAAGTAACTTTCATGGCTTTGGGCATGGCACCAGTGAAAAAGTAGAACATCTGGGATGGAGGTTGTGTAAAACTGGGACAAATCAATAGTTATCCTGAAATCTATGTGACATGGGACAAAGGGCTCAAAACTGGGACTGTGCTGGGTAAACTGGGACATAATGAGACAGTCCTCCAAAAGAAAATGTTGGGCATAATGGTCACCCAATAGGCAAGGGTCACTCCTCCAGTTAATGTCCCAATCCCAATCCCGAAATACAGGGAGAATTAGTTTTAGCCGTTTTCTAACCAACTAAGTGTATGATATTTATCAAGATGTGCTTGAGATTTGAGATAACACCTAAAAAGTATGACCCCTTAAGGTATTTTATATGTAAAAATTGCCTATATTTTTGCCAAAAATATCTATGGCATTTTTGAATATCTGTCAGACTTTGAATAAACTAGTTATTACTGAAAATGCATCTAAAAACTAAAATTTTGATCAATATTTTTGCCCAGCGTTTTTCTTACAAGCGATGGGGACACAACAACAGAGTGCACTTACGAAATCCAGGTTTCGAACCCCCGACCGTCCGATGACGAGGCGACCTGCTCTACCATCTTCAAAATAAGAAAATGTTGAGGCTGTATAAGTGCTTCTAAAGTGGAGATGTTGCCAGTGTATAATAACATAAATCTAGAGAACAGGGATTTGCAGGTATTTTTTTTTTATTATTTAACCAGGAAAGTCCCATTGAGATCAAGAACCTCTTTTTCAAGGGAGTCCTGTGGTATGAAGTAGTGAAAACGGGGCCATTATTTGTTTCCAAGTGAAAGCTTATACAGTACGTTAAGGGAACAAACTGACCCAGCATCTGAACATTTAAAACATTTTTTGGTTTGCCTGCGTGTCTTCCAATAAAAAATCTGATCTGAATGAACTCATTGAGGAGGAAGTTCACATTCGAAATCTGGGGCAATGTGTTCAACAAAGCACGAGTGAAATTGATCTGACAGTTTATTCACACAATGTTCAACTCCATATCTCTGTGTTTATTTTGAAGTCAGAAAAACACATCCACTGATTGCTTCTAGAGAGTGTTTTGGCCAACTTTCTCCCTCCAGACGTTTTTGGATGGTGTGCTCTGGTGAACACAGCTGCTGCCTCCTGTATATACATTTCCACAGAGACACAAAACATGGGAAGTGTGAGGCAGACAGTTCATTCATCACGAAAGCACAAAACAACTGGATACAAACGGCAACTGTATCACAGGAAGAAGCATATCACATATCGTTTGGCCCCAAGGCGACTGTGAAGGAAGGGGTTTCCAAGTGAAGTCAAGGCGTACTCTTAATGACAGTGTGTAGTACTGCAGTTTTCTGTCAAATGAATTACTGTATGTACCATTTACGTGACTATTTTATAATTTAGAAGTTACATTTGCAGCTATTACACAAATTCTCAATGCACATGAGCAACACTACGGGAAATCTCTGTGTGCATTAAAGCTGGCTTTACACTGTGTAATTTTTAACACAATTTTTTGATATTTTGATCGCACAACATTTTTTGTTACTTAACTGTCGTGCAATGTACGGGGGGTTGTGAGCTGCAGTGAGCTGCTCACATTGGGCCTCATTCATGAATATTTTCTTAAGAAAAAGTTCTTAAGTACAACTTAGGAGAAACTTAAGAAAAACTTAAGTCTGATTCACGGAGCGTTCTTAAAAAGACAAAACTGTTCTTAACCTCTTAAGACCTAGAGTCCCCGAAAATGGGGACTTTTTTTTCAGATACAGTTACTGACCTACGTGTTTTACGCAGAAAAATATTCCAAAGTTGCAAATTAGTGACAGCTGATGTGGGATTATCCATTTCTGTTGTTATTGGCTCCACCACAGGGAGGAAAAAGGCATTTTTGCAGAAAAATGTGTGTGTTTTTTTCAGGCGTAAATTCATTTTAAACCTATGGCAACCTCATTTTATTGTCAAACAACATCATTTATTTTTATTTCACTTCCACCGTCATCCCAAAGCTCTACCAAATGTGTGGACACCAAGATTAGCCATGTTCACCTATGATGTAAAGACATGATTTTTGGAGAAAAAGGCCTAGGGCTTAAGAGGTGAAAGAGAGATGATGTTTTGTGCGTAAGAGTCCTCCTGACTGTTCTTAGGATTTGTTCTTCCAGAAGAGCTCTTTCAGCTAAGAACAAATTTTGTGAATGCCCAAAATGTTCTTAAGTCGGCCTTAAGAACAAATTTGTGCGTAAGTTTGTTTCGTGAATGAGGCCCAATGAACA
>OMNZ01099469.1:0-10074 GCA_900303255.1 Lesueurigobius sanzi | reverse complement strand
CGAATCCTGCACTCATGATAAAAACAACAAACCCACGCCTGAGCACAGCAGCAGCGCACACACACACACACACACACACACACACACACACACACACACACACACACACACACACACACACACACACACACACACACACGGATGGGAGACAGCCAATCAGAGAGCGGGACATGGCAGAGGAACCAATCAGAGCAACACATGCTCCAGTCTGCCATTGAGAGTGCGTAGCGGCAGATGCAGAAAGAAGATAGGATCAACCATCAAACCAGTCGGAAAAAGCACAGAAAGAAAAACCGGGGTGTGAAATATTGGTGGGGATTGTCCCTCTCAGGCCAAAGTTGGTCCAGTCCTTCAGGAAGTTACGCCCTTGTAACAAACCCTTGTACTCATTTTGTACAGAGGGTCTTCACAATTGAGCTCTGTTTTCAGGTGGGTTTTAAAGTTTGAAATGATTGGATCTGATTTTGCCCTCGTGACCTACAACACCCACCTCCACTGCTCACTGAATGGTTAGGATGAAATTCAACCGATGTATCGCAGCCACTGAGATCAGACCCAGACGTAACATGTAGGAAATGATAATTGACCAGAGTTTACAGATGGCTAAGGCCAGGCTCTAGCGTCTGATATCACACCATCATGTTTGACAAATTATGACCCAAAAAGAATGGAATCTGTCATATAAATGTAAATGGTCACATTGTAAATGTAAATGGTCACATTTATATAGCGCTTTTCTCCCTACTTTAGGCACTCAAAGCGCTCTACATCAAGGAACCACTCACCCATTCACACTCTCATTCATACACCAATGTACGCAGACACTGGAGGCAAGGTGGGTGAAGTGTCTTGCCCAAGGACACAACGACAGTGTGCACCTGCGGGGATCGAACCGCTAACCCTCCGATTACAACACGACCCGCTCTACTACTCGCGCCACTGTCGCTTTTTTTCTATAAGCTTTTTTTCTTCTCAATTTTCAGTTTTAGTAGCTCTCTTAACCTATCAAAGTTCACCTGAAAACAAATAAATACCTAATCTTTACCATATAGTTATTGTGCTGATTCAACGTTTCTCCATAGAACTACTGTATATGGGAAATTGTAACTTCACTGGCCCTTCTCTCAAATTGCACCTTTCTCACATTGTGGTGACAACATCTCCACTTTAGCAGCTCCCACAGACTCAAAATTTCCAGAATGATTTTTCAATACTGAATTCCTAACCTGATTTATTGAGAAGCTAAGATTGAATGCATGATCAGAACAACTCAGTGCCAGACAATTTAGGTCGTGTCAGGTACTTTTGTTGATACACTTTTATCAACATATTTGATAGATTTTGTGAATGTTCCTTGACAGTCATGCGACCCACTGAAAATGGTCCCCAATTTTGGGTTCTGACCCACCCGTCGAGAACTTCTGCTCTAGATTCCTGGCCCTGCAATCTTGTCAGCCATTTGTGTCAAGAAATGTTCAGCTACATGTATATTGATTATGTGTCGACCTGGATGTTTAGGATGAAGTGAAAAAAAAAAAGTGTAAACCACGGTTAAGCTATGTGTACCTTAATATTGAGTTTAGCTTAACCACGAAATACCCAATAATACAATTATTTGATTATTTTAAGTAGGGCCCAAACAGTTAAAAACTAACTCAGGATTAACACATGAACTACATGGACTAGACTGAACCAGAACCAAACTGGACTAAACCATGTCTAAACAGGACTTACTTTAAATTGACCTTAATAAGAATTCTTTACCAATAAGAACAAGCCTCCTCATACCCATAGTCCAGTACCAGTACAATAATGTGCCTCTATGGTCACTTTGGGCTGAACCGTTACTAATAGTGACAGGGGAAACTGCAGGACCAAGAAAGACCTCTTTATAGAGTCACGGACCTCATGACCGCGTTATCAAGCAGGAAATGTCTCGTCTCAAACTTCCCGGAATGTCACAAAACCGCAGCATCAGACCAAAGGGAAAAGTGCACTGTGTTTTAGCACTTTTTAAAGAATTATTGTAGTAATCAATTATTTAAAGCTTGAATTATCATGTTTTGCAGTGGGCTCTACTATGCTATGTTCCACAATGTTTGTCCTCATCAAGAATATAATGTAGTAGTGTAAAGAAAATATGTTTGCGTACAATGCATAGACTAGGGGTCTCCAAGGGGCTTACTTTGGCCCTTGAGATGGTGCTTAGATTTGTAAGTAACTTATTCATTTGTGACTGAACAGACTATCAATAGTTACTAAGCTGGAACAGCGTGTGCTACTCAATAGCACAGAGGACATTTAATCATAGTTCTGTTTGCATTTGGCCCTTTTCTATTATGAAGGGAAAAAATGGAAGAAAAAGTAAAAATGTGTATGTTCTAAAACATAACTCACATCTTTGGCTATTTTCTATTAAGAAAGGTGATAAATACATGATTTACATTTTTCTTGTTTATATATACCACTAATGTACATAATCCATGACATTTTTACCTTTTCCTTTGACACATCTTGTGCCCATGTTCTTAAAGGAAGTAAAATTATTAACATCAAACCCCGAAAAACTAGGCACAATATAATTATTTTCACAACTTTTGAGTGAACTCCGTAAAGTACCCTGTCATACAAGTGCTTTAGGATTCTGTATTCTCTTTTCATACAAGCTTCTCCTGACTGCGCTTTTATTATGTTTATAGCCAGTAAAGTTATGGCTTGGCATTGTTATTTTGGTGCAATGATATTTTTAGAGACTATAAAACAAAGGATAAATTATGATGCAGAAAGGTCGACTGTAATAGAGGGATACACAGACTTGTAAAAGCCTGTGCCTAAGTGAGGTTTTAATTTGCGTAAAACATGGACTTCCCCAGCCTTTCCAGATGATCTTCATGTCTGCTCCATTAAACAGGTCTCTGCATCATCTCTGCAGAGCCATCACTCAGACTGACACTTCACTCTGCGCCCCATTTACTACAGCTGAGTCCAGTTTGACACCACATCCTTCTCACGGACACAGGCACGAATCAGTGCGGCTTTGGATAAGTAGGTCAAGGATAGCATCAAACTATGAATTACATAAACAACAATTATATGTCGTCTCTATCAGGTCATTTATGGCTTAATCGTGTAGTTAAGACTTCTATTCACACGTGAGACGGAAATGTTTTGTTTCTTGTATTCGTAAAGCATTTCATACAGTATTAGCGCTCATCAGTTTCACAATACAAGTAGAATGATTCCAGTTTTTGAGAGATTATTATATTGTCAGTGCTTCCCATTAATAACAGAGACAATGGGCTCTAAAAATAATATGAGCTAGACCATTGAATAACAAATTACATTTTTTACTTCCTGCAATACCAGAAACATACAAAATGAACTGCACTGTTAAAAAATAACTTCTTGAAGATAAACATCATTACAATGTGACATTTGGCCCGGATATTAATATACAATAAATAGGGCTGTGCTCAATATATCGTTTGGGCAACATATCATTACAGAGTACTTAACAAAACGTGTATTGTATTGAGGCACCTGTGTCGTGATATGCAAATAATTAAAGAAAAATAATTGAATATGCTTGTTTGACCCCATGGTTTATTTAAAACGTATCACACACTAACTACAGCAAAGCAGCTTTAACTGAGCATATTCAGCATAATAAGAACGTGTATTAGTGCGCCTATAAGATATGTTTCTTTAGTGTAATATGGACACTACCAGGATACACTTGTATCAGAATACGTATGGTATCGTGGAGGTTACAACAAAATAAGGCATTTCATTTTTATTTCTGGTTTACTTTTTGAATAAGCTGGGAAAAAAGTAAAAGTCAACATCCGCCTTGTTTCTTTGGATTCAAAACTCAATAAATCATGCTAGGAATTAGATATTGAAAAATCTCCCTGAGCAAACCTTTAAACTATTGTTAAGTACAACAAAAGAAAGTTTGGAGTCTATTGGTGCTACTAAACTTTTATGGGAAAACATTTGAATCAGTGCATTAATAGTCACCTTTTTGTGAAGATTCGGTCATTTTCTGGTTTCCTCGTGAAAGTTTAATGGAACAAATTGTCCCAAAACCTGAAAACAGGGGAAAAATATTCCTGCATCATTAATTCAGCTGTATGCTCAAATACAGATACTTTTTCCCCTTTCATGTCTCATGTTCAATCTGTATCATAGTGAATGATAGGGAGATCTAACCAATCACAGTGAAGTATGATGATTCAGAAGTAGCAGATAGCATTAGAATTTGCTTAAAGACTCTGACAGTGGTTCTCAAACTTTGACACTACATACCACCTCATAAAATATTTAACCTTTCGAGTACCACAAGACTTCAAGCTCAAGATCTTATCAGGACTAAATCAGATCTAAAACAGCCTAAAATAGATCTAAATTGGAGCAAATGGTCAAAAACTGGGTGTAATCTATGTCTAAACCAACCAAAAATACATAACTTAAATGCAGTCAGCTGGGTTAGGGTTTAGCAGTAAAAATAGCAGTAGCTATTTAGTACTATAATTTAGTAGGGCTGCTCAATTATGGCAAAAATGATAAACATGGTTATATTATGCATAAGTTGATAATTCAAACCATTATTTAGTATAATAGCATAATAAAAAAAAACCCTGTTCTGGAGTAGACATGATAACGCAAGTAACGAGTAACAAGAGCTTTTTTAGAAATGTAGTGAAGTAGAAAGTATTATATTTGTTGTCAAATGTAATGGCATAAAAGTTGTCAACCAAAACACTACTCAAGTAAAGTACAGATCCTCAAAAACTTGTTACTGACCACCAAATTTGTACTTTTTACTTCGTTCCTTTCCACCACTGGCGGCAGCAGCACTTTTACAAGCTTCTCCCACCTATTGACATGGACTAAAGAGGAAGCAGCTCTATAGATCCCATGTGCTGAAACACAGTTAGCATCCTCTGGTCTGGCGTCTCTCCATGTAATCCATCAGACGCCCATTACAACGTCTGTATGTGAGAGTGGAGTATGAAAGCAGCCTGGGGGGACGCACAGGGCCCAGGGAACCCAACACCACATGAAGAAGAGGAAAGTGTCACGCCCGCGCTCACAAATTGGAAATGCATGTGTGGCTTTAATTGGGTTTTGCGCTTAAAAAGGTTGCGGAGTCTTTAATGTTATGTTTAGACTTATCCAGATTAGAGCCAGGGTTTGTGTCCTCCTCCTCCAGCGTCAGTTTGACAAGTAAAAAGTGGACGCACGTAAAAATGATTGTTGCTGAGTTTGATCATGATTTAAGCTAAATGAATGTTTAAATCAGGGGTGTCCAAACTTTTTCATCAAGAAGCCTCGCTTCTGTCACCACTGAGTGTGGAGTGAATGAATAATGTCTACAGTGAGGCACTTAGAGAAACATGGTGAACAGGCTTGAAAAGTGAAAGCCATTATTATTATTATAAGATTTAGTCGCTCATTTGACCAAGATTATTTCACTTCTGACTTGTTCAAACCCATTATTTTAAGTAAACTTATTTGCCAATGGGGTAAGAACATTGGTCTTGTCCCAGTGGCAGTTTTATTTTCTTATTTCAAGCAAAGATCACCTTAGAACCATTTAGAAACAATACAATTATCTAGATGAATACATAATCTAGTCCTCAAAACAACATTTATATTCTGAAATCACAAGCACATGTTTTAGTTTATGTAGTGTGCACCCGCTTTTCCAAAATACAATCCCTTTATTCAGTCTCACATAAAATATACTAAAGCTAAAAAGGATGTTAAACAGATATAGGGAAAATATTACTAAAGCATACAGTACATGAAAAATTATCTCTAAATTATAAAATGGCAGATAACTCAAGTACCACCTGTGATATAGGTACCACAACTCATCCGCAAAGATATACAGTACATTCACAAAATTAAAAAGGGAAATAGTTCCAAAAATAAAGTATTCTCCCAAAACGTAGCCTGACATTTGATGTTGTTATGAACAACCAGCTTCGCAGACTCTGCTCCTCTGTGTCAGGGCTGGTACATGTGAGTAGATGTTGTCATCATGCGTGAGGCCCAAAGCCAAAACACAATAGCATAAAGGTCACACAGATGAATTGAATCCAATATGTTTGGGGAAATGAAAGGCACCCCCTCCTCCCCCTCCTCAGCTGCTCAGAGCTAATCAGTCCAGGCTTAAGTTCTTCAGCTGAGGTCTTGTCAGAGGAGGGGCCTGAGATCAAAAAACACTTGTCTGTAATCAGGAGAGAAGAGTGGCAGAACAATGAAAGCATGAATCAGTGTCATTACAGAAGGAAAGCATGGGAACTTTGTGAAAGTGACTTTCATCTGGAGTTTGCTTTTTTCAGGGGAATGATTGTTGCTGAATCAGTTTTTAACAGGTTCATTGTGTGTTGCAGGGCGGTGCAGAGCAGTGATGATCACAGGACGTCCCTAAATCAGACAGAGGGGCAAAGATGGAGACCAGTGACAGAGGAAACATGACCCAGACGCAGACAGAGGGCAGCACTGAGGCGGGACAGGAACAGACTGCAGCTAAAACAGAGAACAGTCCTGAGGCCTGTGAGGAGCTAAAGACGGGGGTCTCTAATCTGCCTGAGGGCCCTTCTGTGGTGGGTCCCAGCGCAGAGGGCCCTGGAGGAGTGGCCCTTAAAGTGGCCACCACAGTGTTGCACCCAGTATGTTTAGGAGACAGCCCTCTGATGCTGCCCATTCACCTGCAGATGAACGGAGGGGCCCCTCTGGGGCAGGTGGGGGCTGCTCCGTACCTCATCACCAGCCAGAGTCCTATGTCTCTGCCCCTGGTCCTGGAGCAGCTGCAGCACATGGGGCCCTCTGTGCTCCCTCAGAGCCCCGGCTGTGCGCCCCTGCAGAGCAGTGTTCTGTGTCAGGGCTCACTCCCCTTCACACTGTCCCCTGGAGCGGAGCAGAAGAGTGTGGGACAAACTGCAGACACCAACCTCCTGACTCTGCTGCAGAACCCTGCCTTTGCCGCCATTTTGCAGGACTTGTTCCCATCTCAGAACGGGACACCCGGGTGTCAGTCTCCAGGCTCTCCCTTCTTCTCTGCCCCTCCTCCACCCCCCTACACATCTCCTCTCACCCCCCTGGTCCCTCCAGCCACTCTCCTTGTCCCATACCCAGTTATCATGCCACTGCCTGTGCCACTGCCTGTCCCACTGCCAATCCCCATCCCCATTCCCTCTGAGGACTCCAAGGGGAACCTGCCAAAATCAGTTTGCACTGTGACCAAAAGCACTCAGACGAGTTTACAGGACACTACCTCTGCACCCCTGTCCTCAGCAGCCCACACCCCTCACACTGTGTCTGTGTCCTCTGCTCCTGAAGAGGGACAGGTGCTAGACCTCTCTGTCAGGACATGTCCCATACAGCCTAAACAGGAGTTCCCCAGTGCGCCACAGCAGGACAGTGTGCTGGACCTGTCTGTGCCTGGTGGGAGGGGGAAGGTGTCCCAGGACAGTGGGGGCACAACTTTGTCTGTGGGGGTGGAGTGCTCTCGTAGCCTGGACTCTAAACTCTTGGGCAGCCTGGCCTCAGTGGAGTTCAGCCGACAGCACAAGTGGGTGGTGGATAGCACCCCAGGGTCCAGCGCTCTAGGACAGGATGCATCTCTTGGCGGGACGGGGAACCTTGAGATCGTCAGTGCCTCTCAGACAGCCAAGGTCATAGTTTCTGTCAAGGACGCTATCCCCGCCATTTTGTGTGGGAAGATTAAAGGCCTTTCAGGAGTCTCCACTAAGAACTTCTCCATTAAACGGGACGCTGCCCAGGGCACATCCCTGCAGCAGCTCTACGGGGTGCAGTCTGTGCCCCAAGGGGAACAGCGCCACCCCAATGACCCTCTCAAAAAGACCCCTAAAAACAGAGCTATCAAACTGAAGAAGGTCAGCTCACAAGAGATTCACTTCCTCCCCATTAAGAAGCAGCGCCTGGCCGCACTGCTGCCCCGGAAGTGAGACAGCCCCCACTGGAGGGCGTAACACATGCGGGACGTCCTGAATTCAAACTGTCAAAGCCTAATCACATCTGGGGCTGGTGTATGTCTGACAGTGTCAAAATCACAGCAAAGTGCTTTTCCTTTGGACCTAATGCACTAAAGGCCAGTGTTAAACTAAAACAAGTGCAGACTGTTTAGTGTTTGGCAGCAACTCTGTGCTCCGCGGCTTCAGCTCCGTCTGAAATGCTTAAGGACATTTGTAATTAAAGAGAGACGCGGGTTCCACTTTTCCATTTCAGTCCATAATTTATTTCCACATTCTCAAAGGCAGTGCAGCCATGTCACTGGCTTTAGAGTGACAGAGAGAGTAGCTACAGGATATGACTCAGACTGTTAAACACTCATCGGTCATTTACAGAAGTCATTTTTGATTCTTCTCGGGGTTAAAGTTCGGTGATGAATATATAAAGAAGAGCCAGGATGCCATAAAATGGTTATTGGCGACAGCTTTGGGTCATTATACTTTCAGGTTCAGAAGAAAACAAGTGCTTTGGTTGTATATGACAAGAAAACTGCTGTTTACCTTGACGTAATACTGTGATAAGACCTACCAGGACATGTCAGTGAGTGAGAATCATGCGGAAAATCTGGCTATTTCAATTATACCCAACTAATCAAACCTCCATCTATAATGTTACATTTGCCCAACTGCAATTTCAGTCTGCCCATCCAAATTCACTGGGAAAACATCGATCTAGTAGAAAAGTGTATTTATTTTTCTTGTTCTTTTGCTTTGTTAACCATGCATTATATTAACTTCTTATGTGAAAAAGTCCTTTTGTAACATATAAAGTTACATAATGCACCTTAAGATTTCTGGGATTCCTGTTACATTGCATTATAGTAAGGCGATTGAGCTTTAAAAAAATAAAGTACTGGCATTATCGTTATATGGCACTTTGCTTTTTTTATAGTGTTTTGGGGAATGTATGTATGGACATTGTTAGCTGCTCACATTGATTCAATCCCAAACTGTCCATCTAGCAACACATGCGGCAAACTGCCAGCAATTATTCATCAGCAGAATCTAGTGTTATCAGATGATAACATTCTATCCCTTTCCCAAACATCAATGCTCCTGCTTAAAATGTGCAGCGTGACCTTGGTTTTTAAGGGGAGACGCTGCAGGCATAAATCTTTTTTTTTTATTTTCAGGTTTTGGTCCACTCTGAACATACAATATAACCTGGAATATACCTGGAAACAAATAAATTACCTAATCCATACAATAAGGAGTGCAATTATTGCACTGATTTTTATTAGTCCAGGGTCCATGTCACGATATCACAGTAATATAGTTTGAGAGAATTTTCCATTATGAATGCAATTTCTTATAATGTTTGCTAATATTTGAAAATAGAAACCCCTAAAAAAATTCAAGCACCCTAAAAATTTCAGCCCTAAAAATATATTATGTACAATATATTGTTTCATTTTGAAATATAATTTACTTTGGTTAGTTGATTTACTCAAAGCAAACACGCTTATTTACTTGCACAAAAGATACCTCACCCCCTCTTTACTAGATGGTTCAGTCCATGGCTCCGCACTGCATGTAGCTGTAGCTCCGCCCCTCTCCTCAGCTGTAGCTCCGCCCCTCTCCTCAGCTGTAGCTCCGCCCCTCTCCTCAGCGCTACAGTCGGACTCTGCTCTCTCCCTGGATTAAACTGTGATGCTGCCACAGTTTATACAGAGAAAATAATGACTGTATGAACTGCGTAGAGTCCGTAAAAAGCTTTCAGACAGTTTTTATATTATATTATATTTTGACATTCCATCTCATATTCAGGTCTTAGGACCTGCAGCTGATGAACAGAGGTCTCATATTCAGGACTTAGGACCTGCAGCTGATGAACAGAGGTCTCATATTCACAGACTTAGGACCTGCAGCTGATGAACAGAGGTCTCATATTCAGGTCTTAGGACCTGCAGCTGATGAACAGAGGTCTCATATTCAGGTCTTAGGTCTCCTGCAGCTGATGAACAGAGCGTTCAACAGCAGGATTTAGCGGCCAAATCGCTACACATTTTCCACTATATTTTAAGTGGAT
>OMNZ01099466.1:0-26667 GCA_900303255.1 Lesueurigobius sanzi | reverse complement strand
ACACTTGTAGTTTAATAGTTTTATTTTTTCATTTCAAACATCCTTACCTGCACCACATGGTCTGAGACAAAGAGGAAGCGTGTCCTATGTCAGCCATTTTGAAAGCTTGGGCCAAACCATGTGGGAGGGCAGAACTGGTTTTGAGTTTAGTTATTTAAGTTTCCTTTTGTATGCATTCTTGGTTTATATTTTGTTTCATGTTTTAATTTTAGTTGAACATTGTTTTGGTGAAGTTTTTAAGGAAATTGTAAAAGACTTACCAGATCAAATGGTACCTTCTAGTGGGCGGGCCCTTCCAATCAGGGAGGGTATAAAAGCTGCCTGTGATGCCACTTAGGGGGCTTCCATGTCTGTGCATGGGATGATTATAATAAAGTCTGTCTGGTAAGAGCTACTTTTTGGTGTTGTCTGCCTCCTATTTTGACCACGTTGGCCAGCTTCTCCACACCATGATTAAAGAATGTAAGTTTGTAAAATAACTTCAGCAGTGATTCCTTGAACTTTACTGTCCCCTATACCCTCCTCCTGACCGCGCATTGAGACAAAATGAACAAATCCTTTTCCACGCTGAATTTGAATACATCCCCCTCTTCTTATTCCTACCTTTGGGAATCACTTCCCTCTGTTTAACCCTGTCTTCTGCATTCTTTTCTCTCAAAATGATTACCAATTCATCTCCACATTGTTCCACCCCCTGTGTCGTTACGAAGGTTTACAAAAAGTAGTGGATCCACCAGGGGGAAGAAGCCATTAATAGTGGATGGTAACGTTCATGACCGATTCGAACCGGACCTTGATTGTAAAAAGAGCTGGGTCTTTTTATTTTTCTGTCAATTTTACATAGATTTGAACTAATTCGACTACCAACACAACAGCAGAGAAGTCAACACAGTTACAAATTGATTCATTAAATTTTAATGATTTAATAGACAATATAGCCTATTTTCATTAATTGTGTCATTATAGTATTCAAATACAGGTTTTTCAAAAGGGCAAAAATCAGCGCTGTCGTGATTTTTGTTTCATTTGAATATAAAGGTGACTGTCAGCGATCAACTCATAGATAATATCAGTTTTAAAATGCATGATCTTGTCTTTATCTAAGAATGACATCCTTATGATTTGTCATCAGCTGTCATGGTCTGTGTCCTTGCATTGTGAACAGTGATTATTGTTCGGAAATTCTTCTGCCTGGCTTTTCAACGACTCTTTGAAATGAACAGACTCTAAAGACTTGACTCCCCAGCTCACGGGTGTCCAAAGTGCGGCCCGGGGGCCAAATGAGGCCCTCAGACCAATTTTTGGAGGCCCACAAGCTTCTTGTTGAATTTGCCAACCGGCACACATCGCCGCCCGGAGATGATACTTTTTTCTCCAAGTTTAACAATTCAATATAATTAAAACCTCAAAAACTAACATTCTATTGTGAGACAGAGCTTGCATTATGGTTCCAGACTAAATACAGGTTTGGGGAAAGGTTTCAATCTCTCCTAAATTAACCCAGTTGAATGTGAAAGAAACTGGTCACAGTACCACAAAAGTATTTTTTTGGGGAAGGTGCTCTTTGGCGCTTGGGGAACAGAAACTTAAGAGACAAACAAAGAACCAAGGCACTCCTCCCACACTACAGTTCTCTATTTACATTTTCTAAAAAGCCTTTATTGTACTAGGCTAATACATATTAAAATATTTTAAAACATGTTGCTGGTTTCTTCCACGCGTATCGGCTCCAACAAGCCTTTCTTTCTATCGTTTCTTAACCCAGTTGAATGTTTGACGGCCCGGGCCACCCATCAGTGGCCCTCCAAGCCGTCACTTCAATATGCGGGCCCTTGATTATAAAATTTTGGACGTGCCCCATGTGTAAAGAGCCATAAATCATCACTAGTGGATTGCCTTGTGATTTTACATTGCATTAATATAAAATGATGTATGATGTCAAACAACCATGTCCTTTATCTACATAGGAGGATCCAAGAAGCACAAAAACAAAGACCAACTCCGGATGATCCTGGTGGGGAAGACTGGGGCCGGGAAGAGCGGAGCCGGGAACACCATCTTGGGCCGAGAGGAGTTTGAATCGGAATTATCCTCTTCATCCTGGACATATCGGTGCCAAAAGTCTGAGGCCACCATCGGGGGGCGCAGCGTGGCTGTGATCGACACGCCGGGGCTCTTCGACACCAACTTCACTGAGGACGAAGTTTTGAAAAAGATCACCACGTGCGTTTCCATGTCGGCGCCGGGGCCACACGCCTTCTTGCTCGTCCTGAGGCTGGGCAGGTTCACGGAAGAGGAGAAGGAGACCGTCAGGCTGATACGCAACACGTTTGGGATGGACGCGGCGAGGTTCTCACTGGTTTTGTTCACACATGGCGACAAACTGAAAAAAATGACTATAGAGCAGTTTATTTCAAAGAGCGAAGACCTCCAGCAGCTCGTAGACGCTTGTTACGGGAGGTACCATGTGTTTAACAACCTAGAGAGCGATCCCCAGCAGACCTATGACCTACTGGAAAAAATAGACAACATGGTGACGGAGAACACGGGGAGGTTTTATACAGTGAAGATGTTCAAAGCGGTGCTGAAAATGTCCAAAAAAGAAAAGAAGTTTTTGTTGAAAGAGCAAAAGGCAGAGGAGAAGCACAGGAAGAAAGGACTTCGAGCGGAGGTGAAGAGAGAGATGCAGTTTGCGTCACAGCCGTCGTTAGGGCGGGCAAAGAAGAATAAATGTGTCTTGCAGTGAGGAGAGTGTAACAATGCCCTAGTGCTGTGTTCCCACCTTTGTAGAATGTTGTAACAAAAGGTAAACTCCAAACCATAGAGCAGGGATGGGCAACTGCTCATTTTTCATCATCACCATCGGAGGGCCACATGACCACGCACTTCAACTATTGCATATGAAAGAAGTTACAAAATTATTTTAAGCAAGAACATATATTTATGCCTGTAAGTTTATTGAACCAACATACAATTATTTCCCACACAGAAATGCATAACTGGGCCTCCAGTTGCCCATCCCTGATATAGAGCAATATATATTTTTATAACATGGAACACTGCAAAAACTAAAAATCAAGCATTTAAAGTACTTGATCTTGTTTACTATTGCCATTGAGATTATTTGATTTATTTTATGACATTTCTAACTGTTTTTAAGGCCATCTTAACAGGACAAGACTGATCTGGCAAATAAATTAAATTGAAATAGGAAGAATTAAATGTATTGAGACAAGACAGTCTGAAACAAAAAAGTGAAATGATCTAGATCAAATGAGCAACTTAAACTTAATTTGTCAAAACAACTCAAATTTAGATTAATATTCTGAATTTTAGTCATTTATATCCATATTTATGTTTTGCAGGGAAACTGCAAAAAATGTCTGTCCATGGGATACCACTCCAAACACTGAGCGTGTTTAAATTTGATGTGTAAATAATTGAATGATGGTCAGAGGTATGTCAGTATGACCCAGGGCAGCAGAGGCTACAGAATTATCTGAGTGTGGGAGTGTAATAATGGCTTAATCGGGCCATAAGATAAATGTATCCATGCTGTTAAACCCATGCCAAACCTGAGATATGGAAATCTAACTTAGTTTTGTAATAAATTGATCACTTTCATATTGGGCTGGATTACCAATCCACTTCAATTTAGAAAGAAAAAACAAATACTTATGTGAGAACATATGACATTCTAACAAATGTGGGAACACAGGGCTGACCCTGCAGTGAACACGGAGTGACCATGGGGTAACAAATAGGATGTTTCAAAGTATTTTTTTCAATGCACTTTTTCATATAACATGTTGTACATATAGCTTTAATGTGTCAAGGTTAATAACTTAAATAAACAAGCAATAACAGAGTGATGGCTATAGGTTTTTGTTTTGTTTTTGTACAGTCCAACGCAAAGAATATTCAAAATGGTGAAAGTGTTCTACTACTACACTGCAATTATTATGTTTTTTTTTTTTTTTTCAAGCTATAACCTACCTGAGAACTCAAGGAGGCTTATTTCTCCCATCTCTTTGAAGTGTAAACCATTCATCCAAAATGCCTAGAACCGACCTGAATACATTACGTGGGCAACAGTGACACCTTGTGGGCATGAAATATAAATGTTTTCCTCCGTTGAAATAAATAAAAAAAAAAGTTTGCTTTCCTTTATTAAAATAAATCCTGCCACTGTTTTACACAATTATTTGCTATAGTAAAAAATGTGGAATCTTTTGAAAAAAAAAAAGTTACCTTTCATGTGCCACGTGACCTTTGTGTGGTCATGTGACACAGTCCACAGAGCGCTGCTCTCACATGCTCCTTTTCAATGCACTGTAGCACCATGAAGCCCAGAGGAGCACCCATGGGTGCACCGCTGCTGGTTTTGCTGCTGAGTTTAGCTTTAAATAGTTGTAAATGTGAGGATTATGTTCTCGATGATAAAGACGGACTGGGCCGAGTGTTTGACGGGATCGGAGGCTTGAGCGGCGGAGGGGTGAGTGACATTGGGCCACTTCCTGGTTGCTTTGTTGTGGGATGACTATACTCCTCTGTATTAGTATTATTACCAAAGATGGGTAAAGTATCCAAAATAACGATTTAAGGGGGGACATTGCAGGCAAAACTTTATTTTAAAAATGTTCAGCTTTTGGGTTGTATAAACTTTCACCTGGAAACAAATAAACCAAATATTTACAATACACTCCTTTGTATTGTACTGATTCAATATTTCTTCATAGAACTATATGGGAAATTGTAATTTCAATGGCCATTTTCTCAAAATGCATTGTTCTCTCAGCACCTACAGACTCCAAACCTTCCTCTTGTACTTAACAATATTTTGATGGTTTGTTTAGAAGGATTTTTCAATATTTAATTCCAAGCCTGATTTTTCATTTTCATTTAATTGTATTTTTTTGCAGATTAATTCACTAATAACTAGTTTATTCAGGCTCTGTCCATTATTTAGATTTTTCCTCTGAAAATATTGGCAATTTTGGCCATTTTATGCATTATTTTAATATATATATTTTTTCACATTTATGTCAGTGATATACACCAAAAATGTACTTAAATATAAGTAATTAGTAGTATAATCATTGGTATGATGTTTCAGTTGTGACAATCAGACAGCGGTGGGTAGATCCCAAAATAGTTACTCAAGTATGTAGCATTACTTGAAGTTATTTTGCTTAGTAAATAGCAGTGAGCTCAATAATCCCTGAAGTAAAAGTGAAAATACTACTTGAGTCCATAGTGTCCAGAACAGCTTGAGTCTTTAAAGTCTGATTTACATTTTAGTGTTGATGTAGGACTGACAAAACACAGAATGTGGAAAATATGATAGCACAAATTAAATATAAAGCACAAGAAAAGCAAACGGCTCATCTTTCGTCTTCCAAATTTACTCACTGTGAGAAGTGTCACCAATTGCTACTTCATTGTAATATTTCTCAAGTGAAAATAAAAAGTATTGCATGATTATATATTACTCTTGGTGGTACAATTCCTTATGTAACCATTATTTGATATTTTGAATATGTATTTTCTTCCTTTGTTCTTTAGGCGACTACTCGTTTACTGGTTAACTATGATGAGCCTTATCGCAGCCAGATTCTAGACTACTTGTTTAAGGTAACATTTCCAATAATTTCAAGTATCATACCAACATTTATTCATTTTTTCCCCTTCTAAATGTTATAATGCCATTCTTTAGCCAAACTTTGGGGCATCATTGCACATACTAAAAGTCGAGATTGGAGGAGATGCCCAAACTACAGGTGAGTGACTTTTGAATAGTCTTGTTTTAGTCCAGTTTAGTCCAATGTTAAAATGATGAGGTGTAATCACGCATCTTTTTTGTCAGATGGAACAGAGCCTTCACACATGCACTATGAAGACGACGAGAACTACTTTCGAGGCTATGAGTGGTGGCTCATGAAAGAAGCAAAGAAGAGGAACCCCGATATAACCCTTATTGGTACACGATAGGTTCTTCCCAACATCACAACATTCTGAAAAGCCTATTGTTTAAAATTGAGGTGGAGGGCAGCTGAAAATCCAATGCTGGTAAGGAAAAGCCAGTTTGAACAGATGGGTTTTGAGAAGTCATTTAAAGTTCAGTAGTGAGTCAGAGTTCCTGATGGGTAGGCGGCAGCGAAGGCTCGGTCCCCCAAGGTCTGGTGCTCAGTGCGGGTGATGGGTGTGAGGAGGGTGGTGTCTGCAGAGCGGAGGCGGCGGGTGGGACAGTGTGGATGGAGGAGCCAGGTTATGGATGGACTCGTAGGTGAGGAGTAGGAGCTTGTAGTGTATGCGGTATTGAACGGGGAGCCAGTGGAGCTGCTGGAGAATGGGGGTGATGTGTCCTCATTGCTTATCTCTGTATTTCCTGGGCCAATCCACACGACACAAAAACTGTCACAAAGTTCAATGTGTTCTCTGCCAGCTCATATGAACTTTATGACTTATTTTCTCATAAACTTGTCCAAAGGTGGTAACAATATTAAAAAAACATGTGCATGATGTTGACCATTAGAAAAGACTTTCAACCTTAAGAATAATATGGCAGGTTTGTGAATCCAATCACTATCAAATACTCAGGGAAAACATTTGCTAATTTTCTCTCCCATAGAGTTGTGTGCTACGCAACCTATATAACAGTCTGTGTAGATTCTTCAGTCTTGATCTGTACTCTGTAGTTGAAGTGAAGGACGTTTCGATCTTCGTCCAAAGATCGTCATCAGCTTAATAGCGACTTGAGCACGCCCGTGGGTCTCTTAAGAGTAAACCAGAAGGAGGAGTTAACCTCCTAGGTCCCTCCTCTCTTGGTACTAAATGTAAGAAAACATCTTAGCCTATTCATACTTAATAATATGGCTCGTTACCTCTCTATTGTCTCACCCTGGGCTAAGTTCTAAGGCTGTTGACACTTCCCTACGGCCCCACCTGACGATGGTTAATACAACTTGGCAAAACTAAATCAGCAGAACCAAAAAGACCAAATAAGAAGACAGAAAGAGAAAGAAAAACACACAATGAAAAGACACACACACATACAGAGCACAGAGGGACACCAACTCATTCTTGAATATTATGTGAACAAGAAGTGAAAAGCACTGTGTTGGGACAAAGACTGTGTCAAGGTTTCATCAAAGTTGTAACATTGTGTCTGTGTGTTATTATCGCAGGTCTGCCGTGGGCCTTTCCCGGTTGGGTCGGTCGAGGGAAGAACTGGCCGTACGACTTCCCCGACATCACGGCTTCATACGTGGTGCAGTGGATCCTCGGAGCCAAGCAGTACCACGACCTGGACATTCAGTATGTGGGGGTGGGTATTCATACACTTCACTCATCGTATTTGAACAGCAATTTATACACATTACTCCACGTACTTGACCTTTTTCTGAAAATACAACATTTCTCTCCATGCCCCTGTGTTTAATATAGTGTTGTTCCGATACCATTTTTTCCCCCATTCGATCTGATACCGATACTCAATGTTCTATTTCCAGATGTAATAAAGACATACAAGGATACACAAATGTATATTCAGCAATTATAACAGGTTTTAGTGTCTGCAGAGCCCAAATAACACAATATGGGATCGGATAGAGTTTGGTTCACTAGTTTGTTTTTGTTTGTTTGCTTTATAGATTTGGAATGAAAGGGGCTTTGACAGCAAATATATAAAGGTAAGACATACTGTAACCTCAAGAACAAAAACTAATTCTTTCACGTTGATTTCATACACCACAGACACAATGAGAAACAGCCACCAACATTAAGCTTTGGCTCGTCTGGCACAATACCTCCATAAATTGAAAGTAGTCGTAGTTGTTAATAGTTATAGTGATAAAAATATAGGAAGGATTACCAATAGGTGGGTCTTGAGAGTGTGTTTGTTGCCAAGGTGCTCCGGGACACTCTGGATAAAGCCGGTCTCTCTGTGGTGGGCGTCATCGCTGCAGACGGCGACTGGAGCATCGCCAGCAGCGTTAATGTAGACCCCGCCCTTTATGGTGCCGTTAAAGTCATTGGGTGAGTAATGGGTTAAAGATTTTAGACGCTCAACATCATCCTCGCTGGGCCGGAGAGTCATTCATGGCGAAGGGGTAGATGTGGTGCAGTAGTACAAATGCTTTGGTGCATGGATCGATGACAAGTTGGACTCTTTTAAAGGAGACATATCATGCTAAATGGACTTTTTCAAGCTTTTAACAATGTTATACCGTTGTTCCCTCGACAAAAACAGACCTTTCTACTTCCTGGTACAATTACGTAGTTGTCCACATTTTAAAAGCCAATAATCCAATATTGGATCAGTTTTGAGCCGTTCTGTCTCATAGCGTGGGCCCTGAAACTCCATCACGTTACTAGCCACATGGTTTAATCAAAACGAATTGTTTATTTTTGCCATGCGGTTCCCACTGTTGCCTGTAGAGGGCGACCCAGGCCAAATCATCATCAGCCCTGGCGCTACTATTTATGAACATCGTGTCATCCTCACAGAGGCATTATTTGAGTTTATAAAATGTGAAATATCACTGCACAGACATCCTAATGAAAGATTTTAAGCCTGTTTTTAAGATTTATATGCATGATATGTCTACTTTAATGTAAATAAAAGGATTCTTGGAAACTTATATTGCTGTTTTATAGTCTTTTTTTTTCATTTGTTTACTGGTTCAACGGTTTGTCTGTAAAAGAGAAAAACAATCTGCGGAGTATTGTCAAAACTTGCTCTGAAATCAGTGCAAGACTTGTATTTTCTGTGGGAGGAGTAGGTGTTAAAGAAGGCTCTCTTAGGCGCTCTGTGTTACATTCTTGCATGAAAAGCGGTTCATAAGCAAAGATTGATTTGAAGACTAAATGTATCCTGGGTCAGCCGCTCTATGCTCTGTGCTCAGGCTTCTTGCTGATGCTTTCTGGATGTGTTTTATGTGCCTTCTCGGAAAACGAATCGTTTCTCCAACTCTTTTGTTCCCTCTGCCAAGTAGTGTAGCCGAGCTGATGGATGTTTTATCCTACTATTGTTGTGATACAATGTTGTTTAGCCTTTGCATGTCTTTTCTGAACTGTTGGGACTGACACGCAGTGAATGTTTTTGCTGTGGTTGTGAATGTTCTGAGGTTTGCTGCATAAGAGGATCAATAGATAATAGTTTTCTGAGTCTGAACAGTATCATAGTTGGTAGTAGAGTCAGTACAGGTATGTCCTACTGTAGCTCGTCATTGTATAACTTTGGCACGGCCGCAACATGTGACAGTCATGTGAGGAAAGCTCAGCTCCAGGGTGTGCCTTTTCCTTCTTTCAGCACTTGAGCTGTTTTTAGTTTCGCTTGAGCTCGCACTGTGCCAACATGGATCAAAGATTAATGTTTGTGGCTGTTTGCGGTAGCAGGTAGACACTAAGCACTAAATTTAAATTCTTAATGCGGGACTGTAGTGATTTCGGGAAAGTATTTCGCAATTTTCATCATAACTAACCAGTGACGGCTGCACAATTTTTGTAACCATCAACTTCTTCATACCTTAATGGATCTAATGGATCTTTGTATTGCATGCAAGTGGAACAACCAAGCAACTTTCTTTAGTGCTGTCTCAACCCGCCAGGCATTAAACAATGCTATCTAAAGGAAAATACTTTTACATACCAAGCCCTAATTGCGAACATTTTCCAAAATACTGCTGCCCTAGTTCACTTCTGCATGTTCAATCATTTGTTTTCCAATTTATTTTCCATTAAAGTTCACCATAAACCATACATCTACATACTATTCATTCTGATTTCTGTTTCTGTCTTCATTTCTTCACTGTTTTGTCACTGTCACTGTAGCTGCTGCGTTACACTCTGGATAAACAGGGTTTGGAGCACGTCAGGATCGTAGCTAGTGACAATCTGTGGGAGCCCATAGCCCTGTCTGTGCTGCGGGACCCCGAGCTCAGCGCAGCAGTAGATGTCCTGGGGTAGGACGCTCCTCTGACCACTTCCCTGGGTGTCCTCTCTGGGATAATGCATGTGTGGATCTCTTAATCAGTGGTTCTCAACTAGTATGGAGTCAGGACCCATCATCTCCATGGGATGACGAGTCGCGACCCAAATAAGAATTGAAAAGTTTTACTAGACTACATTGCTAAAAATAGGCAAAGATTCTTCAGTCTTCATCTGTACTCTGTAGTTGAAGTGCAGGACGTTTCGATCTTAGTCCAAAGATCGTCATCACCTTAATAACGACTTGAGCACGCTCGTGGGTACTCTTAAGAGTAAACCAGAAGGAGGAGTTAACCTCCAAGTCCCTCGTCACTTGGTACCTTTTAGTAATCTTAATCTTATTAGATAGTAAATCTTTTTTTTTTTTTTCAAGTGCAAAAACACTGGCAGAAAATCTAGTATTGATTTGAGTCATTTTAATTTATCCAGAAATCCATTTTTTGAAAGTGGGGGTTCCTGTGCTTCTTTAGTCAATTAATATTGAATTCAAAATAATCCCTGGAAAAGGCTTATGACCTACTTTTGGGTCCTGACCCACCAGTTGAGAAGCACTGCTCTAAATGCATGTCTACTAACCGGTTTGTACATCAGGTAGAATATTTTACACAAAAAATGCGTTGAAATACTAGTCAAGTTAGTTTCAAATTCAAAACTTGCCCAAGACTGAACCAGGATCATTAGAAGAGTAAATTAGGATTTCATTTAGAAGGAGTAAAGCTGGATTTTTTTGAATGTAAGAAAACTACTACTTATCTATTGAACTAGCTACTTGCCATATGCATGGTTTCTTTGGCTATTATTATGAATCATTGTTAGTATTGTTCTGCTTGTCTTTAGGTGCATTGTAGAATTGGATTCATTTTTATTCATATCACATCCTGTTCAATTTCCATTTTTTTTTATTTTTTTTTTTGGATATTCTTTTCCTCTAGAGTTTATTTTATTCTAGTCAGTGTACATGAGAGATGTTTATACAGTTTATTGATAGATGCTAAGAGACATTTGTTTTATTTTAATCTGCTCTTGTTATTATAACCAGTTTGCAAACATATTTTTCGTCTATGATGGCACATTTTCTGACTTTTTGCACCTCCCCTTGTGTGAACTTCTCTTTAGAGCTGTTGTGACAAGTAAATTTCTCCATTGTGAGATCAATAAAGTATTATCTTATCTTTTATGCAAAAAAAACCTTGATATTGGTGCATATTTGACCATCAAGTGACCTAGTGACTGTGTGGGTGGTTAGGATGGCGCCTTTGCTTTCCATCACAGCAGCCTTTATGACACTCCAGTATTTTTTATTTTTTTTTTAGGGTGGGAGTAAAAACCTACTGTGATGGAGAAAATGCCACTGTGATGGAGAGTAAAGACACCATACTAACCACCCATAGAGCCACTGGGTCACTAAAAGGTCAAAAACGCACTAATATCAAGTTTATTTTGGGGGGGGTTTCACACAAAAAGTTCCAAAATGCACCTTAAGTGTGACTTTAGGTAGAAAATGCTTATGCTTTACGAGGCTTTGCAGTATTTTGTGTTATGTATGTTTGATGTTTTGAAACGTCCTTCTTCATTCTGACCTTAGGGCTCACTATCCGGGCACTAAAACTGTCCCAGACGCTCTGAAGTCTCAGAAGCCTCTGTGGTCGTCCGAGGACTACAGCACCGTCAATGACGAGGTGGGAGGGGGCTGCTGGGCCCGAATCCTCAACCAGAACTACGTCAACGGATTCATGACATCGTGAGTCACAAGCAAAAACCTCACTCCCTTTTAATTTAATCTACTTTCTCTTTTGGTGAATTTGTTTCGAAGATTAATGGGTAATGTTTTTTTATGAGCTTTATACATGGTTTTTAAAATGTTAATTTCTACCAATTCATTAAATTCCAATGTCTTCAATTGTATAAATATTTGATTTGTTGGGACTCTATATTCACTTCCACTTTTTTTCAATTTCCTAAAGAGATAAATAAATGTAACTACACAGTGCAAAGTTTTAACTCCAAGCATGAAATAGAACTCAAAATAAACTCGAGATGAATTTACTGTTTTGTACAATAAAGCATGCTACTAATTCTACAAATGCTTTATTTTTAGATTTTTTTTTTACTACTATATGAAATGTGTTGACAATAATCCCCTCCTGACATAATATTTACTTATTACAGAACTATTTCCTGGAATCTTATCGCCAGTTACTATGATGACCTTCCTTTCGGTCGAGACGGGCTGATGACGGCAGAGGAGCCCTGGAGCAACAACTACGTCGTGGAGTCTCCCATTTGGATCACGGGTCTGCGTTGTTTCATTATCTAAGGCGAGACACTGCAGGCGAATAGGGGACAAATGTAAATCGAGTGATAACAATATGAAACTTTAGCTGTATGTCACTGGCATAAATATGAGAGGAAAATGCATTACATGTTCTCTGTGTTAAAATTGCCTATACAGTCATGGACAAAATTGTTGGCACCCCTGAACTTCTTCCATTAAATTAAGTGTTTCTCCCACAAAGTTGATCCTATTCCACATCTTTTGGTATATATCTGTTCATTCCCTTTGTGTGTATTAGAACAGTGCAAAAAAAAAGCAGCAAAAAAGGCACATTTGACACAATTTCACACAAAACTCCAAAAAAGGGCCAGACAGAGTTTTTGAGAAAATGGCCTTTTGAATTCACAATTTCCCATATAGTTCTATGGAGTAATGTTGAATCAGTGCAATAATGAAACAACTTATTGCGAAGATTAAGTTATTTTATTTGTTTCCAGGTGGAAGATATGTTAAGAGATTAATCTGGCCGAAAAGCTGAAAAAAAATCAACAACTTTTGCCTGTAGCGTCTCCCCTTAAAGTCTCACTCCTGATTGGAATTGAATTGTATCATCTCATACATTTATTATGTTTTCTTTCTAGCCCACACGACGCAGTTCGCTCAGCCTGGGTGGAGCTACTTGCAGACTGTGGGCCATTTAGCGCAAGGAGGGAGCTACGTGGCCCTCACTGACGGCAAAGGGAATCTCACAGTTATTATAGAGACAATGGTACGTGCAACATGACTTGTTGCATTAAATCCTTTTTGTTTGAGCTTTTGGTCATCTATTTTTGCATGTATGTAAAACAAAGCGCATACCACTTTGTTTTGTTTCCGTGCAGTCCCAGCAATCTCTCCCAGGAAGTGCTCATAACCTTTGTTGGTGTATTGATTGTATCATAGAAATAAATATGAGAAATAAGATTAGAAATGGCGTGTAAAAGCTAAATGCTAAATCATTTCAGTTCAGTTTGTTGCTTTTTTTGGGGTCTGATGTGCATCCAATGTCCACTAAACCCCCTCTTATAATAATGTTGATGATGAAATGATATAAATTCTATAAGACTGACTGGCATACGTATTTGGTGCCACTTTGGTGCCCCTCTTTTCTTTTTTAAGGTTTGTATGATAGTTACATGTTTAACAATACATTTTGATCCACAGACTCACGATCACTCCATCTGTATAAGACCCCCACTTCTTCCTTTCAACGTGTCGGCCCAAAATGCAACTTTTCATCTCAATGGTTCCTTTGTAAGTTCCTCTAAAGTAAAACAAAAGCATTTGCCTCTTTTGACCTCTTAGCTTAAACGTTATTGCCATATTTTCAGGCTTCGATCAAGGAGCTGCAAGTCTGGCGATCACAGTTCAACTTCCAATCCAAGAAGCCCATATTTTTTGAGAAGTTAAGTCCCATGAAGGCAAGTCATTGGTTCTCAGATGTTACCGCAGGGTTTGCTGGTCTTTTGGGTTGTTTAGATCTGGTTTAGTCCATGTTTAGACCCAATTCAGACCTTGCACTGGAAAAATGGGTGAAATATTCTTGAAATAAGAATATGTGGTGTTGATTTGAGCAACATCTTATGAACTGCCTTTGTAATACATTTTTTAAATTGTAAAGAGATTTGATGGACACCCTGTATTTTTTGCAGTCTGGTTTGAGCTATTTTCGACCTGGTTAAGTCCTCTCACAATTTCCACCATATTTCCACCATAATGGTTTACTTTTATAGTTTTGTTTTAGTGTTAATTTTGACAAAGAAACTACGTTTTTTCATGAAAATGTTTTTATTTCTGTCGAGGCTTAGTCAAATAATTATGTTTAGCATTTAAGTCAAGGGAAATTGCATGTAAAATAGTTAACTTAGTTAACTTAAATTCATATTATGGTATTTATTGATACTTCATAGAGGTTCTCCCACATGAACAAAGCACAGACCTGTTCCTTTGGCAGGAAATGTAATGAGGCTTTTTCAATCAAGTTCACATGTTGTTGGTCAATTCTTTTCCTTTGTTTTTAAATCTTTATTATTCAACAAAAAATATTCATGACATTTTAGTCATAGTTTTAGTCACATTAACTACCTTTTAGTTTAGTTTTAATCAGCAAAAGATATTCTACTTGACTAAAATTATGAATAGTTTAGCCAACAAAATTTACTTTGTTTTAGATAACTTTTGTTCGAGGTGGAACCCCAAAAATCTAACAAATTCCTGAATGTGCTTGTTGCTAAACTGTTTGAGAATGATTGACAATATGAATGAATTTTAATCATGCCAAGTTGCCAACATGTGATCTATTCTTTGGTTTCCTTTTTTTTTCAGCTTGTGGACGGAACATTCACCCTGAATTTACAAGAGGATGAAGTTTACACCATAACTACAATAACAACTGGCACGAAAGGCAGCTACCCTGACCCCCCTCCATCTGCACCCTATCCAAAAACGTACAAAGATGATTTTGATAACAGTAAGTACACCAGTATTTCCATTGTAACCCCTTGTAATATTGACATCATTGGGAAATATGAGCAAAGAAAGCAGGAAACCGTAATTCTTATTGTGTTAAAAATGTAGTATATTGTAACTTGAACAATACAGTCATGGCATCTCTATAAATTCATGTGAACAAAAATCCTAGAAAAGTAATGCAAGGTTAAACTACATGACAATAAACCTTATAAATTGTGCCAAAATGTGGGCAGTAAAGTTAAGATACCATTATACGTTTGAAGTAAGAACACTAACATTTTGTCTCGATGTCCCCACAGAAAACCCTCCTTTCTCAGAGGCTCCAAACTTCGCTGACCAGACCGGAGTGTTCGAATACTACATCAATTTGACAGATCCTGGACCTCATGTTTTCACTTTGAGACAAACTGTCACTCAGATGCCGATTACATGGGCCACAGACGCAGATCAGACCGTCAGTGTCATTGGAGACTGGCACTGGTAAGTACAAAATACTTCTTCCTATAACAATAATTTGGCGACATATTGTGCGGTTTTATTCGGCATTTAGAAATCACCATCTTCTCACCACAATTTGAGATTGAACATGTTCTTTCCTGCTTTTTTCCAGGCAGAATGTGACGGTGACGTGTGATGTTTTCATGGAGAAGGTGAAGACCGGAGGCGTGTTCATAGCGGCCAGAGTGGACAAAGGCGGCCAGTCCATCCGCAGCGCCAGAGGAGTCTTCTACTGGGTGTTTGCAGACGGAACATACAAAGTTACGAACGACCTGGGTGAGAGCAGTAATCATGGAAGAAAAAATATATATAACACTGACCAGGCATAATATTATGACTACGAGCGGATGCAGTATGGGTGGATTGCCTTGCCCCGAGTTAGGGAGTTCAAGATTAACTGGTTTTATGATAATCGTGGTTATAAAAGGCAATAGTTGGTTGATCGTAAGAATTTAAGAACACACGGTAAAACACTACCAGGCACATGATTCAGAAGCTGTAGTGCGCACATATTTGTGTGCCAAACTCGGCACACTCACAGGTAAAGACTGAAGAAACAGCGTCTAGATTTAAATTCTCCCTAAATAGGCTTAACTCGAGGCCTACTATAATATTAGGCCTGATCAATGTTGATTATGGCTTAACAGTGTATGTGTGATTGCTATCTTTCCAGCTGGTCAGACTGTGCTTGCAGAGGGCCTGTCTGGGACTCGTGCGTATGGTTGGCACACACTGACACTTCAAGTTCAAGTAAGTAATTTTATTTTATGTTTTCATTTACTTTTTTATTTCTCTCACTCATAAATACATCTAATAATGAATGTTTGATAAACCCTTCTCATCTCAAATTATTTATTTACTTGGGTTTTCCAGGGACAGTATGCTTCTGGCCTACTAAACGGATATCCATTGTGGAAGAATGCTGTTTTGCTCAATCCCAAAAATGGCTGGGCGGCCATTGGGACAAGCTCTTTTGAACTGGCACAGTTTGATAACTTTGCTGTGGAAGCAGAGTAAAAGCACGAACGACCTGTGATTTGAATCGACTGACATGACTGCTGAGAGGGCTAATGTGAATTAATTGATTTTGTAAAGTGGATTTTGTCTGTCATAAATTATTTTTTTTAATTCTGTAAATCAAACAGGGAACACTGTAATAATAAAACCCTGCTCTTTTTACTGTAAAATATGTAAATAAATTGACATTGATTAATATTAAAGAAAATGTTGACTGTTTAAATGTGTTTACTTATTTAAATTGTAATCTAGGTACTTGAAAAAATAAAAATCCATCTTCAAACTAACCACCAATCATGAATCATTGTGTCCTGGAGTCATAAGGTTATAACAGTATTGATGGTTAATTGGTTAATAAAAAAGTAATCGTCATCAAAATATAACAAATAAATATTAAATTTAATGTATTTTGTTTTTGTTCCTGGAGAATATGTATGATTGCAAATTTTAATATATACGGATATGGGATGCGGCCGCCACGTGATAACTGTCACCATGACAACGGAACGCTAACAGCAGCCACCGAAATAGGGAGATGTCAGCTGTATAAAATGGAGAAAAACACAACCCTTAAACGGATTTTTGTCAACAATATTGACTCTTACTCTTCTAAACATATCGCAAAGGTAATGGTTTTAAATTACGGGATTAAAAAGGCCAACTTTAATGATAAGATGCTACACGAGAATTAGCAACAACTTTTTTTTTCTTTTTTTAAGCTAACGCTAAACTAACACATGCTAACTAGCTAGTTAAAGCTAAATTATTCCAATGTTTGTTTGTTTTTTTCCTAATGGTGTCACACTCTGCGGTAGTTCCTGTCTGATACTGTTGTTGGAGCTTTTGGTGAGGGTGAAGATGAGGAGGAGGAACCACCTCTGGACACCGGCAACAGCACAGACAACGCTTTTGAGATTGTGGGAACAGTTTCTGAAGCATCACATCAGGCCCCGTCTAATGTGAAGGAACAGTACTTTGTAAGTATTTTACGTGCGATCTAGCGTTAAATATACTTTTGCATTAATAATAAAAATAAAAAAAAAAGTTCTAACTATATGATTTGTCTCATTTCAGCAGCTGACAAGGGAGGAGCTTCTTCCTAAACTGATGGAGTGTGACGTAATAGTTTATAACACGTCTCAACATCAGGACCAAGTGGAGGAGGCTTTCTGGGCTGTTACAAGTATGTAATGTCGCTGCATAAAAACACTACAGGAATGTTCAGTCATACCATACCACACCAACTTTATTTAAGCATGTGCCAAGTGCCGTACACAAAACACAAAATATACACAGTAAAGAAAATAATATTAACATGTTTTTAACAGCAAAAAAAAGAGAATGAGACACACATTTTCAAAAGCCACTGTAAAAATATGTGTTTTAAGGAGTGACTTAACTATTTTAAGGTTCTACATGACCAATAATTTAGTATAAGTATCGAATAAAGTATTGTTCTAGTACCTGTTTTGTAAACCAAGGATAGTTAAAGTACTGATATCATTGTTTCAGTATTTCTCAGTTAACTACAGTACTTGAAGTAAAATATTATTGTTCAGTGGTTCCCTTGAAGAAAAATGACCATGATGGAGCGTTTGAAGTCACTGTGTTGTACTTGTTCCCCAGCTCTTCAGATTGAGCTGGACAATTTCACTGGGCCAAAGATGTTTATTCTTGTGTCAACAGTCATGACATGGGCATGCAAAAAACCCGTTGGTCCAGTGAGTACATACATTCACATTGGGTTAAGATCGAGACTACTGTATATTAGTTATTATGCAGATAATATTACTAATACGTTATTGTATTTTTAAAATATACATAGTACGTAATATTCTGCTCTCTGCTACATGCAATGGCAGGAGAATGAAGAGCGCCCTTTCACGGATGAAGATTTCCGACGCCACAGACCTCATCCAAATTTCAAAGCACATAGTGACCTGGAGAAGAGCGTGATTGCACTGGGGAAAATGGTTTGTATGAATGAATGTTTTTTTTACTTTAAACGACCTATATTCTTTTTGATGTCATGAGTTAACGATAATATCTAGTTCTCTTGTGAAAAATATACATGAAGTTACATTATGTTTCTTTCATACATGTTTGAGCAACTGCATATTCAGTCTCATTTGATCCTATTTCATTTTAAATAGACCAGTTTTTGGATTGACCATGTGTGACATTTTCAGAACAAGGCCATGTTCTCCACATACGTGCTGGCGTCTGGGATACAGTATGGAATGGAAGAGCACACCTTTCACTACTTTTTCAAGGTCGGACATTTATCCTGTATCATTGGGGGACTTAAGATAAGATAAGAGATAAGATAATACTTTATTGATCTCACAATGGAGAAATTATAACACAGGATGTATATTTTGACTTTGAATAATAATGAATGGTTTATTTTTAGACCTCGTGGCAGGGACTGAATCCCGAAACTCCTGTTTTTGGAGATGGCACCAACATCATTCCCACTATTCATATCAATGATCTTGCAAGGTTGGACAATACGCTTCTCTCATACATATTAAGGGGATAAACTGCCTGAGGCAAAACTCATTTTCAATTTTCAGATGTTGGGCCAGTTTGGTGTCTTAATATATAACCTTTCCCCTGGACACAAATAAATGACCAAATCTTCTCAATAAAAATGTAATCATTGCATTGTTTCAATGTTTCTCCATAGAAATTATATCTTCAATCACCATTTTCTCAAAATGCTATTTATCTCACTTTGAGGTGACATCTCCACTTTAGTAGCTCCTTTTCAGTCAATGTTGGGACGATTTATTCAGAGGGATTTTTTAAATTTTCAATTGATTGAGTGTAGAACCTCAAAAACAAGGCGAAATGTTTAGTTTTACAGGTTTATTCATTAATAACAAGAGCTAAACTCTGAACTAATCTACTATAACTAATTCATTGATAAATAATGCATTTATATAGCACTTTTCTGGACACTCAAAGACGCTTTACATACATTATTTATTCACACCATACTCGGTGGTGGTAAGCTACTGTTGTAGCCACAGCTGCCCTGGAGTAGACTGACAGAAGCAAGGCTGAAAATTTGTGCCATCGGCCTTTCCGACCTAACCTGGGATGTGCCAGATGGATATGCGTAGCTCTTTGATTTGAGTTCTACACATTATCAATCTGGGATGGCTCTCGTCAATCCGCTCGCGAAAGGGAGGGACCGTTACTGTTGCAATACTTCAAGATAATTGGGTGAAACACCCTTTCGTACCTGTCTAATGTACTTTTGCAGAATCCAGTCGGGAGAAAAGCACAAACGTTGCTCACTTTTCAAAGCAGAAATAGTCAGCATTTCAGCTAAAACAAGAGTCAATTGCTGCATCAAAAAGTAAGTCCTCAGACGCAGCATGTTTGTTGTTCTTCGCCGTTTGGTGCGACGTCATACCAACATGTCCCGCCTCAAACCCCAATGCAGGCACCTCATTGGTCCCGCAAGTAGCTGAGTCGAGCCGAGCGTAAGTGATTGGACTCTTTTAAGATGTATTTTCCCCGAGTGTGAAATCACAAATCTCGCAGGAATACATCTTGCAGCGCAAGGTTACTTCCGACACATGTGGGAGCTGGGATTCGAACCCCCAACCTCTCAATCATAGGACCATCTTCGCCACCATCGCCCCAACAAAATAAAACCTTACATTCAAATCTGACTTTATTCAATATATAGATTTTGTCGCTGAAAATATAGGTACCGGAAATTTTCCCATTTTTTACACATAAAATACTGTATTTTTATATGAAAAGATAAAATGCTGGAAAACTTGCAATACTCATTTCTCATATTCATGTGAGTAATATACAGCAATATCACTCAATTACATTTTTTCCCTATTCACATGCAGTGCCTTAAAAAACCATTTAACCTGACAATTCCTGATTTATTTTCCAGAGTTATACAGAATGTGATTGAACATCGCCCCAGGCCGAACTACCTGCTGGCCGTCGACAGTTCGAATAATACTTTTGAGGAGATTGTTCAGGTTTGTTCAGAAATCTAACATTGAATATTTTTTGTTACAGAAAATGGTTTGGGTTTAATCTTGAATGTTTTTTTTTAGGCAATTTCTAGTGCACTTGGATCTGGGAAAATCAAGAAAGCGCCAGTTGAGGAGGCCTACCTTATACGTGAAATCAGTGTATGTTGACCTTAAATGGATTTCAATTATATCAAGAGCTAACATGTGTCTGTTTTTAGGAATTGGAGCTTTATTCCATGATGGTGAACCTGCGAATGGAGTCTGCCCACCTGAAGGAGCTGCTGTCCATACCCTGGCAGTGTGAGAATGGTCTAGTGGAAAACATCGCTCAAGTTGTAGAGGAGTACAGGCAGAACCGAGGACTTCTAGTAGGTAGCAGGTACTTTATAAACACACGAGGCTGTTATGTTTGAATAAACTTGAGACTCCTTTGTCTTCAGCCCATCCGCATTTGTGTCATGGGTCCCCCTGCTGTTGGGAAGAGCACACTGGCCAAAAGAATCTGCGATCACTACAAACTTCATCATATTCAGCTGAAGCCAACCATTACAGAGACCATTGCTCATCTGGTGAGTCACATTGGAAAGACGAATATGTAATATTTTCTTGAAATATATTGAAATAGTATTTTAGCTTGATTTGAGCAGGTAAATAAATGTATCTGCCAATTCAATAAGTATCTTTACACTTGGAACAGGAAAATACATCATATTGCACCTAAAATAAGAGGCAATTTCTTGATTATGATAAATCTCATTTCACTTGTAATGAAGGGAAACATCTTCTATTGGCAGATTGTTTTACTTGGCAAATCAGAATTACTCAAATTATGCTCAAATATCCAGTCATTTTAACTCATCAAGATATATAAAACACAATCTAGGGTAAGTAACATGCAAGTATATTTGCAATTGATTTGTGGAGGTACAGTATATGTAGGTAAAAATATCTACCAATGGAACAAGTATTTTTGCTATTAAAATAAAGTGTCATTTCAATTAATTTAGATTTATTTGTGTGTGTGCAACAACATGTTTATTTCTTGCAGGTGAATAGGAAAAACAATTGCATTTAGTGATATCAATATGAAACTTTTGCTGTATATCACTGGCATAAATATGAGCAAAAATGTCTTGGAAGTTTTCTGTCATTTTAGGTTTTTATATCAAAAATAAGGCATTCTGTGTGTAAAAATGGCTAAAATTGGCTATATTTTTCAGCGATGAGACCTAAATAAGGGATAACGCCAGGTTTAAATTTATGGTTTTATTTAGGAGCTATGTAGGGTCTCCCAGGGCAAACAGGTCCTAGGTGACGGGTCAGACCAACAGCGGTTCAGAAGTTCCTTATGATGAGACCATCAAGGCCGGTTATGTTGCCCAGAGGTGAAGGAGCGTCGTGGGGCCGTCCTCCTTTGCACCCACCTCCTGCAGGAGGAGCCATAAGGGACCGGTGCAGCGTGTGCAGCTTGGACTGCTGCCGGTGTAACCTGGCAACGGATCAGCGGAAGAAGATGGGTGGATAGTTATTAGGGAATAAATTCTTAAAAAAGAAAAATCTAATTTCACGTTGTTTACTAGGGAAATATTGATTTAGTGCTTTAATTTCACCCCTTTCTGTAAGGACTAGGTAATGTATAATTATTTTTCCAGGAGAAAGTATATGTGAAGAAATTAAACAGGCCCAAAACCTTTGATTTCTTCTTTGTCATAATACTTGTTTAGATTTACTTTCTTTACAAGATTGTAACTAAATTGAGTCTTAATCTGATTAGTCGTAGCTGCTAGCTTGAATTTGTGCCTGCTTATAACAAATGAACAGGAGGAAATAGTGGACAATGATTCTAAAGCAGAGGAGGAGGAGAGCGCTGCGGAGGCTCAGGAGCTGCTCAACAACATCAACAAAAGCATGGAGGAGAACAAAGGTACACATGCTTCAAAGAGAGATGGAAGTATAAACAGTACACTCCCTTACGTGTATTTTATTTTAGATTGTTCTTTGTTGTGCTTTGGTAGGTGTTTTGGAAGAACAGCTGCTGGTCAGGGTGGTCCGGGATAAGCTGAAGTCTAATCCCTGCAGAAACCAGGGCTTTGTTTTGGATGGATTTCCCAAAATATACGATGAAGCTAGAGAACTATTTGAGAGTAAGATCCTGTTTTCATCACAATGTCCGACTGCTGTCTTTGGGAAAAAATGCGAAACAAGGGATTTTGATTTCTTTTGCGTCATAACACCAATTTGAAATGTTGTCTCCTCAGATGCAGACGAGGAAGAAGAGGAGGACTCTGTGTCTTCCTGCAAGATACTGCCAGGTTCCTCTGCATGTCCGTCAAGCCAAAGTGAAGTCACATACAGTATATTTGACCTGCCAATCTTTGTCCTGCAGAGTTCGTGTTCGTGCTCGACGCGACCGACTCGTTCCTGAGGGAGCGGGTGATGAACCTGCCCGAGGCCAAGGTGCAGGAGAACAACTACACGCCGAGCCACTTCCTGAAGAGACTGAGCAGATACAGGAGCAGGAACAAGCAAGACGACACTGTGGCCGACTTCTACGACGCCGAGTGTGACGTCCCCACTTTGAAGCTGGGTAATTGAGATGATAGTAATGCATTGGACATAGTGGACTCGCAGTAGAACAGGACTCTCCGTGGATACTGTACCTCACCCATCAACCCTTGCCTCTGTTTGTGTATTCTGTGATATCTTGATATGTTAATAATACTAAAAAAAAATAATATTCAAGTCATTTTGAATCACCAAGTTAAAAAAAAAAAAAAATAATTGGACTTAAAGGGAGAAACTGCAGACTAAAGTCATTTTTTCCCATTTACAGATTTTGGGCCAGTTTGCTCTCTTAATATATAAACTTTCACCTGAAGAAATAAAACAAAACGACAACAACTAATCTTTACAATAAGGACTGTAATTATGGCACTGATTCAACGTTATTCCATAGAATTATTATGAGAAATTGTAACTTCAATGACCGTTTCCTCAAAATGCATTTTTCTCACATTGTAGAGACAACATCTTCACTTTAGTATATCCTACAGACTCCTAACTTCCCAGTCTAGTACTTATCAATATTTTGAAGGTTTGCTCAGAGGGACAGGGCCCACCCAAGGCATAGGTGACCCATCTGCAAAAAAAGAACTAAAAATCACAGGACCATTCATTCATCACATAATCACACTGAAAATAGTCAAATCAAAAGTTAAATAGGCCATAGCGGATAAATTGAACTGGGCATTTGCTGTGAGGCCCCAATTATTTTTTCTCCCTTAAAAATCCATTCTAAAAGCTTAAATAACACATTTTTGACAACAGCAAAAAGACCATCTGAAAAGTATTAAATAAAAAGAAATGCAGGAAATCACATCTGAATAATACAAAAATTGTATAATCCCACATTTTGTGTGTGGAGGGGTGGGGGGTCTCCTACCAAAGTCCAGTTTTGCCTAGGGCACCAAATTGGCTAGGGCCGACCCTGCAGAGGTATTTTTAAATTTCTAATTCAATATTCTAGCCTGATTTATTGAGTTTAGAACCCAAACAAACAATGTGGATTTATTCACTTTATTCACAAGAACTACCTTATTAAAAAAACTAGACAACAAGATAGCCACAATCCCCTCTGAAACCCCCTCTTACCTGAAACAAGTAAACAAATCATTGCATCTAAAATAAATTAAAATTTCTTAGTGCAAAATTAGGAAATAACTCTCATTTTACTCGATATATTCCATTGGCAGATGTTTACTTGGCAAGCCAGAATTACTCAAAATAGGGTCAAATATACTAAATTCTAGTCATTTTTAACTCAAGATATATATTTTTTGCAGTGTAGGGTCAAACAACATTTAACTCCTCATGAAAAGTCAGTGACTGTTTAAATAAAGTGGGGGGTCGCAGGTTGTGTGTTTGGCAATATTTGGGGTTGTAGCCTAAAGTGTAGGGACCCTTGGTGTAAAGTACAGCCCACATTAATGAGAAACTCTCTCCTTTTCCTCAGCGATCACGAGCAGCGACGACCCTGACTGTCTGCCGCTCATGGACAAGGTCATCGAAACCGTGGGTCCGCCGCGAAACTACAGCCCCAGCATCGAGGAGGTGGAGGAGGAGGAGAGGAGGATCATCGAGCAGAAGCAAAAGGAGGAGATGCAGAGGAAAGCGGAGGAGGAGGAGAGAGAGGCTGAGGAGGCCAGAGAGAGTGCTGCTCGCTGGGACAACTGGGTACAACACACACTCACTGGAAGCACAGCAATTGTTTTTTTTTTTTTTTCTTCTACATAATCTCACCATAATGAACTGGCTCCATTTGCACCATGAAAAAGCCTCCCCCTGTACCGATTTATGCAACACACACTGGCTGTGAAATTCACAAGCATTAGATAACCTGTTTCTTTTTATATATTTTTACACTAACACTGGGGTGTTAAATGTTTTCCATTAAGACATTGTTTTCACATTTTGGCCTAGTTCAATCTCATATCATATAATCTTTCAACTAGAAACAAATAAAATGCCAAATCTTCACAGTGAGGTTTTTAATTATTGCACTTATTCAACGTTTCTCCATAGGTTTACAGTACCTGGGAAATTGTAAATTCAAGAGCCATTTTCTCAAAAGGCATTTTTCTTAAACTCTTGCAACCTCTTCATTTTAGTAGCTCTCCAAACCTCCCAGTCTTAGACTTCACACAGGTTTGTTCAGAGGAATTTTTCATATTCTAATTCCTAGCCTGATTAATTGGGTGTTGAACCCTTTTTTTTTTTTTTTATAGAATTATTAGCAAATAACTATTTTATTCAAAAGCTAAACAACATAATCCTCTCTGAACAAATCTTTGTAACTAATATATAAACAAAATAAAAACATACATTTAAACCTGGCTTTACCCATTATTTAGATTTCATTGCCAAAATTGTATAGCCTGGAGATGGTCTAAAAAAACTAAAACTTATAGGCAATTTTGGTTATTTTTATGTATAAAATCCCTTAATTTTATATGGAAAATGAAAAGACAAACACAAACAATCTACACTATGCTTCCATGAAAGAATTCTTCTTGAGGGACAATAAAGTTCAATTCATTCATCCCTTAAAGTTAGATCTGTCCCACACTAAAAGTTATTTTTTTAAATTATTATTATGAATATATAAAAAGTACATCCTTTTACATTTTGGACCATTACAGCAACAGCCCGAGTCCCAACAAAAACTGATCTGAGGGCCCCATTTGGTCCCTACGCCATAGTTTGGACACCCCTGCACTAACCTCTATGCTGTGTCTATTTTGTTGTGTGGAATTTTAAACATTTATATACAACTCACTGTTCATTCAATGCTAATTCTAATATCAAACAGTGGCTAATCCTTTCTCTTTTAGACCCAGGTGTCGGAGGAGCTGCAGCGACAGGAGGAGGAGATGTTGGAGGCGGACACGGCCCCGATGAGGTCTTACCTGGAGGAGCATGTGATGCCCACTCTGTCCCAGGGGCTGTTGGCCTGCTGCGCCGCGACACCAGAGGATCCAGTCATCTTTCTGGTAAAACTACTTTTGGTCATATCAGAGAAGATGTTGACTTGCATGGAACAAAAAAATATATATCTTGATTTAAAATTACTAGAATTAAGTCTGTTCTACCTGAATTTGAGTCATTCTAACTTGCCAAGTAATCACATTAACCTCTTAAGCCCGTGGCAGTTTTTTCCGAATTTGGTAAACATATCCTCTGGAAGGCTTTTAACAGCTTGTAAAATGTCTAAAATGTTCATATTGCTCTCATATGATATGAATGTCTATGGGGAAACTGTAGATGTGAACATTTTCAAGAAAATCATAGTGGGCCTGAGTAACTGAGGTTGAAAGACAGAAAATATGAATTCCGCCTAAAAAAAACCACACATTACAGCAGGTCAGCAGCTTGTTTACATTGTAAAGAAGAAAATAAACATAAAAAATAGTAACTACATGATAATTATTGACTTTTTACCAACTGTTTATCTGTAAATTCAATTAAATAATTGAAAAGTTATTGAGGTTTTGATTTAAAATACTCTTGGCCAAAAAGTGCCAAATTGTGCCCAATTTGGCACTTTTTGGCCAAAAAAAGTCAAATTTGTAATAATGAAATTGAAAATTTTGGATCCTATTTACACACTGCAAAAAGAGATATATTGATAAGTAAAATTAGCTTGAATTCAGAATATTTGACGTTATTCTGAGTAATTTTGACTTGCCAAGTCAAATTATCTTTTTTTTAACTTATAAAAAGAAAAAGCATATCATTTGAAGTCAACTTTGATTTATTATCTAATTTTAAGTGCAGGAAGTCATTTTTTTCTTAATTGAAGTGCTG
>OMNZ01099461.1:0-10852 GCA_900303255.1 Lesueurigobius sanzi | reverse complement strand
GTTCTAACCCGACTCTTAATAGTGTTTTGTCTTATCCAAGTAGCAATAAACAGTCCCTCATTTTCACCAGGTATGATCTGCGACAATATGGCACAGCTGGTGTTTGTTTATCTGACTGCGTGACGTCAATTGTAAAGTGGGCTATTAGCAAGTTTGGAACTTAACATAAGCAGCCATTTCACCAGTTTTATTTGAATCTCGAAGTCTCGATAACTTACGCGTCATCATTTCCATGGCACCCAAGTATGTACTCAATCCTTATCCAGACAACACATTTAAGGGTGTATCTCAGCGGAGGAGACGTGACCGCCCGGCGATCCGCCAGGTTGAGAACTAGTCTCTTTGTCTCCACGAAGTCGCCGCAACTGAATCAAGACGTCTCCAAGACCTGATGGGGACTGGAAAGATCTCCGAAGAATTACAATCTGCTGCAACTCCCTGCAGAGTAGCCAGAAGAAGTCGCAGAGATATCTCCGCGACCAGCCGAGAGTCGCCAAGTCGCGAACTAGTCTCCAGGCTGGTGAGACAGGCCTTTAATATGCTGAGTATTTGTAGTAAATGCATGAACTAACTCTGCTAGAGCTGCAACTGGAGATCATTTTGGTAACTGATTAATCGCTTGGCTGAGAAAAGCGTGTGGAAATTGTATGTTTTACAATTTAGATAATAGTCAAAGATATTGGCCCTGATTCATGAATATTTTCTTAAAGGGACTCAACGGAGGTTGTGCATTTCCATACTCGTGACTGCCACCTCTGGCCGTCCGCGTAACTGCAGTCTCCATGTTAAGCTGGTGAATGACTGCTGCCTCGGCCCGAACACGTAACTTTAGAGTGACGGTGCAGGCTTATAGCTGCAGTTGAGTGGGATAGGTGTGGGCTCACAGTACAGCGCGGGACATTGCTGGAGCATGTAGGGGGTGGAAAATATATTACTTTTTAAAATTTTAACATCCGTAGAGTCCCTTTAAGAAAAAGTTCTTAAGAAAAACTTAAGTCTGACTCACGGAGCGTTCTTAAGAAGACAAAACTGTTAAAGAGAGATGATTTTTCGTGCGTAAGAGTCCTCCTGACTGTTCTTAGGATTTGTTCTTCCAGAAGAGCTCTTTCAGCTAAGGACAAATTTTGTGAATGCCCAAAATGTTCTTAAGTCGGCCTTAAGAACAAATTTGTTCATAAGTTTGTTTCGTGAATGAGGCCCAATGTTTGTAGAAGGCTTTTTAGTGGTTGGTCGGATGTGAACATGACATTCATCATTTGAAAGCTAAGAACATGCTGAGCTTAAACTACTGAAGGCTGCACAACATAAATAACTTTCAAGTCATGTAAATATTAGATTTGGACAAAAGAAAATTACCCTACCTTTAAAGATAAAGGGTTTTCATCAAAAAAACTTTTAAAACTTTTATTGTAATTCTGGCTCTCTGTGAGTGAAAATTCTTTCTAGAAAACGATTCATCGATTACTAATAGTAAAGTAATCATTTTGATAATCAATTAGGTGTTCCAGCCCTCTCTGCACTCCCTTTTGCATCCTTATGTCTGATTTCTTTGTCTTAAATCTCCAAATCGTGTGGTGATTCTCTCTCTGCTTTTTATTTTTATGATACAACTCAAGCTGTGCCTGCGCGTCTCAGAGTGAATAACCACCTCTGCTCTGGCGAATAGCTCAAACCAAGCAGCCATTAGAGAGGATTTCCAGTTCGCCGTGTAACAGATAGCTGCACTGTCTTAAGATGTTACATGTGGCTCCTGGGTAGTTCAACTTGCAGCGCTGAGCTTAAGCCGCGCCCGTAATATAAAATGATATACGATCGTGGCCTTTTTCAGTCACCGTAGGTTGGTTCCTGTTCTGATGATACACCATTCTCATTGTACTTGTAGATACGCCGGCCTCAAAAGATTGAAACCGGAGCCCTCTCCCCTCCCCGCACTTCACAAGCAAGTCCTGGAATCTACCAGCTTTGCAACTTTTTAATAACATTTCATACTCTGCTAGATGTGCAGTATCGGCTAATACAAGCGCTAACCATAAGAGGATGATTAAAACCTGCTGCCAGGAGCTGATAGCATTAACCTGTCAGCGCCGTGATGAACGACCTTCATATCTATCAACTTTATTGTCTGAAAAGAGAAAATATTTAGAGATAATGTGATTAGCAAAGCCGCGGGAGCAGAGAGAGACACCACAGAGGAGACGGCGGAGTGCAATTAGCGAGAGGTCACAGCCGAGGTTCCCCGCAATCCAAATCGGTCTCATTGGTTCAGGTTGACCGGACTTTATGGATGATCTTAACTAAGTCGCATTGATCTGAAGAGACAGCGGGCGACCATTATCTATAAAACACTACTGACAGTTCACTATGCTAAGCTCATAATCCCCTTGTCACGCGTTGCCAGATTTAGTCGCTAATGATAAACAGTGTGTTTTACCGAAAGTGCATTTTGTAATATCCCGCAACTGTATATGAGAGGAGGCAGGAGAGTCACAGAACCGCCACGGGGGAAGTCGAGAGGAAATTTAAAAGGCAAATAAGTACAAAATGCTCCGTTTTTTCCCCCCTGCCTTCCTCGCCTTTCTCAACATGGAAATGCACTGTGAAAGTCCTTTCAATGGATGTTTTCGTCACAGTTGATGTGCCCAATGAGGATGAAGTGTGCTGTCATGGTGCCTGCTGCTAAATGTACTGTATAGTGAAGGTGCTATGTAAACACGCCACCCCATGTTTGGCGCCGCGCTGTCAAGCCGCGGATACAACAGCGTCATGTTGATGAGAACAATATGCGGTATAGTTTTTGTAAGCGAAAAATACCAAAGAGGAATAAAAGATGTTACCGCTTTGATGACCCCCCACAAAAACAAAAACAAGGCGTTAAATGTCATTAAAAAGCATTAAATAGAATTCAAACTGGCATTAAATCAAAAGTTCTTGGACAATCATGACATTCCTGAACTAATTTTACAGCATAAGTTTGTCAAAAATACAAAAATGAGGGTCTAGCCTGGAGTTTTGGCGGAAATCATACTGTATTTCCCCTCCTGTCTGTTCTATCACATTTTGTATTGAATATGGACATTAATATTAAATCTGTACTGATTTGTGGCATGTGTAGCATTAAAAATGTAGTATTTGGGCATTAAAATGGCATTAAAAAGCGTTCAATTATAGCTCATTTACAAATGAAGAGTTCATTTGCAAAAGTGCCATTGGCAAAAATCAACACATGCTTGTAACTTTCTCTTTGTCCATGTGTGTTTTTAATGATCTGTTTTAGCAAATCAGAAATATGAAGTCACTTGTTATATCAAATTGATTCAACTTTACTTTTACTGGTGTCCCCTATAGAGCACCAGCCTGGCAAGCCAGACTATAGCATGAATTGTAGAGTCTGAGGTCGCACCATTGGGGAAGCTGAAGGTTGTGGATGGAGTCAACATTTGTCATTCAACCTCCTTCTGCCGTGGTTTGTCAACGCTATGATCAATCAGAGCAACGGAGGATCGTCCTTGTTTTGGTATCTCACCGTCGTGCAGCCGTGTCATCATCCGGCTAAGCCCGCCTTAACAATTCAAAAAAAAAGAGAAAAAAACTCGCAACACAGACGGAGCGTTGTGATTGGAGGCCTGAGTCCTGGCCCAGCTATGAGCAGCTCCTATGGTGCGACGCTAGACCGACCCGCGAGGCAAAAAATATTTTTGGCCACTATGGTGCATCTAGTTTACTAGACTAATAGAGCACAGTATGTCTAAAACTATATTGCAAAAATGTTTTTGCAAATTAACTCATCAAATATGAAAAATAGCAATTTAGTGTTTTTACATTAGGCCTACGGGGCTACAGTTGTGCTCATAAGTTTACATCCCCTGGCAGAAGGTCAGGGGGAAACTTATGCTTTTCATAGAATATGAAGGATAACACAAAAACCTTTCACTCATGGTTAGTGGTTTGTTTACTCTTTTCAACTAGAAACTAGCCAAATGTCCCTGATCAAAAGTTTACATATTGTGCATCTTGAAACAAACATCATTTTTTCAGTGAGTCCAATAGATGAGGATGAGGCCAGCGATTGGGTACAATCAGATCCAGTTGTTTCAAACTTTAAAAGGAGTTCACCCCTTCCACCTATGATAACGAAGCTCAATTGTGAAGATCCAGACCCTCTGTATGAAATGAGTACAAGGGTATTGTAATACCAGGCTAGTATTTCAGCCAAAGTGAGTTTTTCTTTGCTCCTGAAAATGTCTGTTTCATTATGATTTCAAAAGAAAATAGTAAACTCGGTTCTTTAACAATAAATGGCTTTGCACAACCACTAACCATGAGTGAAAGAAAGATTTTTGTGTTATCATTCATATTCTATGCAAAATAGCCAAAAGATTGAAAGGGTATGTAAACTTATGAGCACATTACAACTGTATAAAGAAAACATACTTTACCTCCAACACTTTGGCTTTGTGTTTCACTTACTCTGCTTTAAACTGGAGCTGTCCATCAAATGGATTTCAGAAGTCTCTCCCACGTCCTTATAGTGAAGAGTGCGTGTCTGGGCATTGTGCATGATAGGGGGAGAAAGGACTCGCCTGCTCCACATTCACCTGTTGCTTGGCGTCTCTAGGGCGCTGCCCATGCGCATATTCTGCCCTTTTATACTGTTATCCCGTTTCTAACGCTACTATGGAAGAGGCAGTAATCAAATCCTCATATCCCTCGGCCCCAAGTTCAGTCTGCCCTCTGTCCATGCCCTGTGTGCTGCTGTAGCCCATATACACACCAGCTGAGAGAGGCAGATCCAGGTGAATTAGTGCACAGGCATGGCCAGTCTCTTAATTTGACTTGGCATATAGAAGAAGAAGAAGAAGAAGAGCTTTATTTATATAGCGCCTTTCACAGACAGAGTCACAAAGGGCTTTACATGAGTTGATTAACATTCACTCCAGTGGTAACCAGCTGCCCCTTGGGGCAGACTGACAGAGGTGTGGCTGCATGCGTCAACAGACCCTCCGATCACCACATTCACTCACCCAGACATCATTCATCCTTACCTATTGTACATGTTTTTGGTGGTAGGGGAAACACCTGGAGGAAACCTATGCAGACACGGGAAGAACATGCAAACTCCACACAGAAAGGCCCCGTCTTGGCCCGGGATCGAACCCGGGACCTTCTAGCTATGAAGCGCAAGCGCTAACCACTGCTCTACCGTGCCGCCCAATATATAGAAATAATTAGCCAATAAAAAACATCTGTAATTCATGCCCCATCACTTGTAGCTAAATGTGGCTGTCGTCACTAAGGCAGTAAGTGTTTTCATCATAAGCAGCATTTTACACATGTTCTGCTCACGCTGTAAACTAATTTACATATCAGATTTGCAACACTAATAATACACACCTTTTCTAATTGTAAATCATCTGAAACACGCCCATTAGACAGCAGGTGCTAATTTTGCCCAGTACTTACAATTTAACACATATAGGTTATAAATGACCCTCTCTGTGTTTTACAACCAGTAAGCTGCATGTGACATAGAAATATAGATCCTGAAAACATACTCAGTGTGGTAAAAGGCAAAGGAAAAATTATAAAAATGTGTTTAATGTAAAACATTTAGGGCTATGGCGCAGCTGTCTTTCCCTGGCGGCACGCTTTGTCTTGACCAAGACCAAGACCGAGTAGACCTTGATGAGATGGGGCTACTACTTACTAAGCCAGGTGCTAAATTGCATTTTATCATAGAAACCGTGAATATTATAAAAAAAATATATGTAAATGAGTTTGTACTGTGGACTTTAATGCTTATGAGAGACACAAATCAAAACTGTATCTGCTTCCTGCAGTATTTTACTGTAACATTTTGCACATTGACTAAATTAGGCCCTTGCTGATTTTTTTTTTTAGAAATGGTAAACAAAAAACTTCACTTCTCGTTCAGCCTCAGCTCAATACCTTTGAGTATTATTTTTTCACCCCCTGCACGTCACCCCAAAGCCTCCAGCCACGGCCCTTTCACAGCGATTTTTACATTTTGGGTGTGTGTGGAGAAAGCCTCTGGCACGGCCCGTTAGGCTCTCTTTAAGCATTAGAGGTCCCTGTGACAGTAATGAGTTCAGGACCATGGCCAGCTCCTACTATATAGGCCTGGCTGGTGCCTTATTTGTTTTACAGGCTTTCTAATACATGGAGTCTTACCTGATACATGACTGACTGTCATCTTAATCCCAATTGTAAAAGATAAAAGTGCTAAAATTACTAGTGAAGACAATTATAGGCCCATAGGGTCATTTTTATTGGAGCCAGCACTTTGTCTAAGGTGCTGGAGTGGGCTGTTTTGAACAAAGTGGAAGAGTTCCTGTTGATGTCTGATGATCACTTTGGTTTCAAACCCAAACATGGAACAGACATGTGCATTTTTGCTTTGAAAGAAATCTTGGATCTTTACAATAGACACAATACCACAATTTGTATGTGTTTTATTGACGCCTCAAAGGCCTTTGATTATGTAAACCATGGAAAACTGTTTCATAAGGTACACAAGAGGTGTTCCAAATGCATTGCAAGAATTTTGGTTTTCTGATACTCCCAACAGTCAATGTTTGTAAAATGGGGAAATTGATTATCTGCACCATTTTGTCTGTCAAATGGAGTGAGTCGGCTGCCTTTTCTCTCTCTTTTTATTCAATTTATACATGGGTGATTTGTCAAGGCTTTTAAATGATTGTAGAACAGGCTGTTGGTTTGGCAACAGTACTGTTGACCTTGTCATTTTCAGTCTGTATAGTGCTGGGCTACAAGAGCTGTTGCAGGTGTGCTCCCAGTATGGAACTGTGATAGAAATTACAATCCTAAGAAAACCGTAGACAAAAATTCTTCAGTCTTCATCTGTACTCTGTAGTTGAAGTGTAGGACGTTTCGATCTTAGTCCAAAGATCGCCATCAGCTACTAAAGACTTGAGCACGCTGTGGGTCATTTAAGAGTGAACCAGAAGGAGGAGTAACCTCTAAGTCCCTACTCTCTTGGTGCTAAAAGTAGGAGAACACATTCATATTTAATATGGCTGGTTACCTCTGTATTGTCTCACCCTGGGCTAACTTCTAAGGCTGTTGACACACCCCTATGGCCCTGCTGCTCCCAGTAGTCCAGGCTCATTAGCATGACAGTGGAGATGTTTTCACTCTCAGGTTGTTATTGTCAATAGGTTTCTGTCTCAGTAAGTTGTCATAGATTGGATCCAATTTATAACCTCCATTTCCTCCATTTCGTTTCATAGCTGGATTTTCTTTTTTAACAAATATGGCCTCTTTGACACTTCTCTCAAAGTATCTACTTTCTTTCGATAAAACCTAATCCTAAGAAAAGCACCGTCATTCTAGTCTTTCTCGTATGGACCTTTGATTCTTGTGTCCGAAATACAGCTTTGAATTGAATTACGCCAGTGAGTCCCAAACTTTTTTAGGCCGTGATCCCAAAATGACCATGTAAGCAATTTGAGCCACCCACATTTTTGATAATATCAATCAGCAAAACTGATTAAATATAGTGACATTATCGTTCTCTTTTGTGTCTTGAAAGCCCATACTTTCGGAACGACACAGACCACCACCGACAAGCCCCGTCTACAACTTAAAAGTAGTAGTTTGCAATATTTGGAAAAGCTACAAAAATAATTCCCTTAAAACCTTCCTCTGTAACTTCCAGGGTGAACTAGAGATGACTTTTACTGTGTCTCTCTTCTTTGACACAATGAGAATACTAATAGAATAAATATGTTATGTATGGTCAATTTACAGCAGGTTTTAATATGCGTATCTTTTTCTAGTAGCAAGAGTTGAGCACAACAATACGCTTTTGTTACATGGCGGCCCCCAGAGCTGGCCCTGCTTTCGTAATGCTCATGTGTGCGAAGGTGAGATAATAGGCAAAGCTCCAATACGCTACGCAAACCGTCCGAAACATACATCCACTTATCCTGCCCAAGCTTATCTCCCTCCGTGGCTATAACCCTACCAGGAAGTGACCCATATACACAGTACATATACGCCAGGCAGGTCCGGTCACCTCAGAAGTATTTGCTTTTAAAAAGGTCAGCTAAAGCTTATTTCTATCCACGCAAAGAAAACGCCGGCTGTGGGGTGAGAGATTCATTTAGAAGAAAAAACATATTATTTTCTCCTTCCAAAAAGTGTAACAAGCTGCGCCACTTGAGATGTTTGTTTTGCCCATATTTTGCATCTGGGAGTAAACAAAAGAAAAGAGCATGACTTTTGCGTGGCTTTTAGAAGTCTGCGTGTGTGACTGTAGGGGTGTGGAAATATTGATATGCTTTTGGTGGAACGTGTTTACAATTCAACATTGCCGGGTCTATACTTTATTGATGATTAGCTCGGGGAGTTGTTTGTTCAGCTTGGCGTTCCCTCGCTTCCTAAGGGGCCAGGAGTAAACCTTTTTCAACTTGTTCATCAATAATGAAAGCAAGTTTATCTACCGCATTGGTTTGACATTACAGTACTTTTTTCTGTTCTTATATCCTTGCCTGCGTCTGATAGAATGAACAGGAGGACATGAGGCGTACGTGAACTTTGATGAACAATAAAAGTCACACTGAGACTCAGATCCTCCGTCAGAGAGCGCTAGGCCCATCTTTGTACACGTGGAAGGGGAAACCAAAGCAGACAAGAGGAGATTAAGGGAATTCTTCACCTAAAGGCCACACTTGGTCCAAGAACAGAACCCGAGACGTTTTTGCTTTGAGGCAAGAGCGCTATGCCACCATGGCCCCCCAAAATATCAGATTCGAAGCTCTAGATCAGTGTTGATTTGGGGGCTTTTTCTAGTGGTACGCAGGCTCCTCTATAACAGTGTTTCCCAACCAGTGTGCCGCAGGAAATCACAAAGAGTCGCCATGTAGTGGTCAGGTAGAACAATTACATACTCTACCACTTTGCAGTATCGTAGAAAAAAGAAAGTAGCCCTCAGTCATGCTGCCAATGAGACTCCTGGGTTATCGATGTATGATTATGGTGATGTAATCTCTTTGTCTCTCATCTATTCTTGCAAAAAATATATACTTTTTTGTCACATTTTTGTTTAGTGGGGGTGCCTTGTGATTTTCCTTTCGTAAAAAGGGTGCCTTGGCTGAAGAAGGTTGGGAAACACCGCTCTATAACCTGATATTTCATTCATTGTTATTGGAGCAATTGCTTTTGTCATTGTTTTTTTTTCCTGTAATTCTCACCAGATGTTTTGGTCAATAGGCAAACAGCTGATGCAGCCACACTGTTTAAATCACAGATCAGTTTCAGCGGCTTGGAAGCAAGGCTCTGTTTGTGAGCAATGTTGCACCCATCATAGAACCATAATTACATATTTAATACAATCACGTCGTCGACCAAATGCAGGGACGTAGCAAGTGGCTTTTTGGTTCTAGCAAAGACAATTATTTGATGCTGTGGTACATGAAAGGTTTTAAGAATCACAGCTTTGGTGTAGTCATTTATGGTCTGCATTGTACAGACTGTATATTCCGGGACTCAGAGACTTTCTAAGCACATTTCACAGCTTTTTTCAATAGTTTTTAGGGTCACTGTCAGAAAATTGCTAGAAAACCAGCTTGCAAGCTCATGGAATTGATTAAAATGCCTTACAATTAGATGAGCAGTATTATTTACTGAAATGTCTGAGTTTACACTGAACAAAATATGGTTTGTTTTGTCAATATATGGTTTACATTAAACTGTGATTAAGTACGAGACTGGAAATTTGGAGTCTGTAGGTGCTACTAAAGTGGAGATGTTGTCGCCAAAATGTGAGAAAAATGCATTTGGAGAAAATGGTCTTTGAAGTCACACTTAGTTCTTTCAAGTTCTTTCAGAAACATTGAATCAGTTTTATAACGAGAGTTAAATCTGGAAAACCTCACAACCTTCATAAAACAAGCAGCACAGCGCACTCGATACACCAGTCAGCCACAACTACAACCAAATACGCAAACAGAATCTTCAGCCATTCTGCAACTTCTCCCTGGGCCATGAACACATACAGTATGCATTGGTGTCTGAAACTCCTCCCCAAAGTCCAAACAGTGCAGACTAGAGCCCTGTCCAGGTTTGGTTCGAAAGTCTTAGTAAAACACATTATTTCGGACACACCTTTTAGTTTCCCCTCTGGCGCTGTCTTAAGCTCCAGTGTATACAAGCTGAAAACACGAGTAAGTTGTGCCTGCAGTGACTCCCCTTATCCAATAGTTCCCATTAAATAAAAAAGGTAATGTCCACAGGTAATGTCCACACTGTCCCTGTGATCACACTCAGAACATACAGGTCCTTCTCAAAAAATTAGCATATTGTGATAAAGTTCATTCTTTTCCATAATGTAATGATAAAAATTAAACTTTCATATATTTTAGATTCATTGCACACCAACTGAAATATTTCAGGTCTTTTATTGTTTTAATACTGATGATTTTGGCATACAGCTCATGAAAACCCAAAATTCCTATCTCAAAAAATTAGCATATCATGGAAAGGTTCTCTAAACGAGCTATAAACCTAATCCTCTGAATCAACTAATTAACACGAAACACCTGCAAAAGATTCCTGAGGCTTTTAAAACCTCCCAGCCTGGTTCATTACTCAAAACCGCAATCATGGGTAAGACTGCCGACCTGACTGCTGTCCAGAAGGCCATCATTGACACCCTCAAGCAAGAGGGTAAGACACAGAAAGACATTTCTGAACGAATAGGCTGTTCCCAGAGCTGTATCAAGGCACCTCAGTGGGAAGTCTGTGGGAAGGAAAAAGTGTGGCAGAAAACGCTGCACAACGAGAAGAGGTGACCGGACCCTGAGGATGATTG
>OMNZ01099458.1:0-11695 GCA_900303255.1 Lesueurigobius sanzi | reverse complement strand
GTCCCGCGCTGTACTGTGAGCCCACACCTATCCCACTCAATTGCCGCTATAAGCCTGCACTGTCACTCTAAAGTTGTCTCCTCGGCCGAGGCAGCAGTCATGCACGAGCTTAACATGGAGACTGCAGTTACGCGGACGGCCAGAGGTGGCAGTCACGAGTATGAAAATCGACCACCACCGTTGAGTCCCTTTAATGCCCAAATTCTACATTTTTAATGCCAGAAATGCCACAAATTGATGCGTATTTAATATTAATTTCCATATTCAATACAAATTTTGACAAAACTGACCTTTTGAACAGAAATAGTGTATCATTTCTTTCCAAACAGCAGTATAGACACTATTTTTGGATTTTTGCCAAACTTCTGCAGTAAAACTAGTTGAACAATGTCTTTATTTTCCAAGAATGTTTGACTTAATGCCCGTTTCTATTGAATGCCTTTTATTCAACAACCTGACTTGTCCCACTGAATGTTTTACATAGAAATGTCATAATCCAGATCATTCTCCCCAACAGGTGGAGTGAAATGAAAACATGATAGCAGAGAGGGGGAGGGAGAGAGAGGGGGGGGGCAATGGTATGTGCTCTAAACATGTACAACAGACAGCAGGGTCTGGCTCCAAATTAAAAATGCAGGAAGAGGCCCCTCTGCATGAACACACACACACACACACACACACACACACACACACACACACACACGCACACACACACGCTTTGCTCATGAAGAGGGAGCACACAGCGGCCGCCTGCTGAGAGCCATACCTGTCCTGGCCTCCTTTAATTAGACCCGAGCGCAACACAAATGTACATCAACAAAGTAATGCAACAAAGGCAGAACGCGATCGGCCAAAATTCACTTAATGACACAAAAGGCAGAGGGAAGATGCAAATGGATCATCTGCATTCGAACCACCGTGATACTTTCGGAAGCAAGATGAACATGTGAGAAGGGCCCAGCAATAAAGTGAGAATGTCGTGGGGGTAATTACAAACTTGGACTGTAATTAAAATCACAAATATCACATTTAATTAATTTAAGTAGGACATTTTTTGGTGTGGGTAACCATTAGATTATGTGCCAAAATTAAACAATAGACCCTGCGATCTGTTAATTCAACATTCTTATTACAGCGGCAATTAGACGTTTTGGCAGGATTCATTCATACATGGGAATACAGTATACAGTATATGAATGTGGTAAATTGAGAAGAATAGAAATAAATAACGGTTAAGAAGAGAACAACAGACGCAAAACTGAACCATTGAACTTGCTACAATAAAGTTTGTTCTGTAAATATTGTTCTTTGCGCGAGAGCGAGTTGACCTGCACGCACCGAAGCTGAGCTCATATGACAACTTTCCATTTTAAACACGACTGGAGATACGCCAACTCTCAATTAGTCAAACGCTATCTCCGCCTGTGTACGTTCTCAGTCGTACAGGAGTTGCCCATCGCAGGCAAAGATTCTCCAGTCTCCATCTGTAGTTGAAGTGCAGGACGTTTCGCTCTTCAACCAAAGGGCTTCGTCAGCACTGGGCAAACTTGGACGCCACTGGATCATATGAACTCCTCCTACTGGTCTTTATCAGATCCACTGGCGTCCAAGTTTGCTCAGTGCTGAAGAAGTTCTTTGGATAAACAGTGAAACGTCCTACACTTCAACTACAGATGAAGACTGAAGAAGCTGCTGTAACTACCCAATTCAATAGGGCTGCACAATTAATCCCCACTGAATCAAAATCACAATCACAATGTGTATGATGGTTTCAATAAGCAAATTAGGCAGTACAATATCCTATGAAATAATAAAACAATCTAAGGATCCTTATTATGCATCAAACCCCATAACTCTGTATTTTAGACCAGTGGTTCCCAACCTTTATTGTCTTGCTTACCACTTGGGCCTTTTATTTATACTCCAAGTACCCCCTGCCTCGATGGTAGTTAGAAAGAGAATGACTAAAACTCCTATTTAACACTAAAAAGGCTACTAAATATTCTCAAACCCTCACGTTTTACAGTTAAATGTTTAAAATTCCTTTTCTTTATGTCCACGTAACATATTAATTAATATATAGGTCGCACCTGAGTATAAGGTGCAGGACCAGCCAAACTATGAGCAAAAGTGTGACTTATAGTCCGGAAAATACGGTAATCACAATTGCAATAATTGCTTAAACAAGGTGTTTCCAATAACAGTGCTAACCTAAACCAGCAGGTAACACTTTAGAAGTTCCTATAGCTGCAATACGGTAAGCAAAAAACCCTGCTGCTGCCAATTGCCAAGCAGGATTAACAAAAAGAATAAAAAGAGAAAGCAGAATAAGGGAATAAGATCTTGAGGCAGTAAATGGGCTGAAAGGGAGGGACAGCGAGAGAGAAAGGAGACCTCTGGAAAATAAACAGGGTGTAGAGTTTCAAAGGCACGGGGGACACAGACATTCCATTGTTCAAGCCAATTATTGGTGGAAAATAATAACAACAGATGGATCCAGAGCAGCCAACTTGTGCCGGAGCACCCTGGCGCTGGAGAGCAGATGATGAAATGTGAGAGTGCTGTTGTAAGGGCGGGGAGCTGTGGGAGGGAGGGGGTGTCTCTGCCCTCACAGTCACACACCAGATGTGAACTTCCACAAGGACACTTTCAGACGCACTCGGGCCGGGCACAAGTGGGCATAGGCGGGCAATGGTGTGGTCAGCACCTATATGCTGTGGCCAAATGACACAGATGGCTTTGTGTTGTTGTGTGATGAACTGGTGTATTCTTTTATGTCCGTTACTTATATCAGCACATGCTTCTGTCAACACAAAGATAACTGTGTTAGATGACTTTTTTAACTGCAGGAAACTGAAGGGCAGCTGCAGTTGCACACCAGCCACTAGGGGTGATACACTGAATACACTTGTATTGACATGCCATTGAAAAAATACCACAAAATGAATAAAATGTTCAGTAACATAGGAAGTAAACATGCAAAAAAAAAAAATAGAATAGAATATGTTAAGCACAAACCCTACACATCTCAGTGTTTTAGTTTTTATTTTGTACCTTTGAGGTTTCTGAGGATTGCTGCTGTTCACACGCAGCCTATGCAACAGTGTGACAGAGCTCAAGCCCATTGACTCCATTCTCAGATCCCTCATATCAGCCACAGACTGACAGCAAACACAGGGGGGCTCACAACCTTAAAACAAAACCAATTCTCTGTGTGCCTTGTCAAGGCTGGGAGATGTCTGCAGATAGCAGTACAAAAGATCTGCCCTTCCTTTTCACAAGAAGAGAGAAGTTTTCGTTTCATTAACTCTAGACTAAAGCGTAATTATCTCCCTATAGACCTTAATCACCAGCAGAAGGATAACAGAACAAAAAGCACTTTCACTCATTAAAGTGTGTGTTTTTCTTTTTCTCTCGTCTCCGCTCTATAGATCAGTCCATCAAATAATGCAAAGGAATCAAGAATATTATTTCTTTAATATTCCTATGGTGTCCCTTCTCTTCGAAAATGTGACAAGTCTTTAACTCAATCTGAGACCTGCTTTCTTCTGGAGCCAGTTTGGCCTGTTGCCGAGTATAAGAATGATAAATGGGTAAAGAACCTAACCTCTGACATACAATACAGTATGTGTTAATGCAATTGTGTCATTGTTGGCAACAATTCAGCATGGCGTGTTTATGTGCAGTCATACGTGAGTTCAATAACACCAGAAGAAAGGATGTCCCAACTAAATAAACCAAATATGCATCATTCCAATGGTGTTACATTAATACTACTCACTAGGCCAATCAGGTAAATCACTATTAATAAAATAATGCATACAGTGGTCTAAAATGTGAACATTGCTTGAAGGTGCTTGTGATATGATACCCCACTTGACAAATCCCAGAAGGATTTGCACAAGTGTTTCTATGGCAGGAAAACGAGGGATAACATTGCCCAGATTTAATTAGCTTATGAGAAATAATTGCCATTAGCAAATCTTGTCAAATGGGGTTGAGGCGTTTTACAGGGAGAAAAGTCATTTTTGGATGATGGGGAGACAAAGGCTTTTCAAACGCGAACTGGCAGGCCATCCGCCGTTTTAGCTGCTGACACTGAGGTCGAGTTAATTAGACTATTGTCATTTTAATCAGGACAGCTCGGCGACCACGGCTTCCTGAAAGAGGGACTCTTCTGTTGTGTCTATGTGTGCCTGTGCTCTACATTGTGTGTGTTGGGCCCGAGGTGTCACCCTGCTATGGGTTACGGCTCAGGCTTGGTTCTTTCACATGCTTGGAACATTAATGAGCTGGAGACAGCCGGGAAACAAAGGAGCCTGGAGGATCACCAGGAGACTGCTCGCCTAAGCTCCATGCTTCTCTGTTCATTTGAAAATAATTTAAATATCAAATATTTGAAATCATTTGCTTCTCCCCAGCTATCAGATACTGAATACGGCTTCTTTGATGTCTTGGTTATAATATTCTTTAGCAGCATTAGCATTTAAAATATAATTACTGGAGCCATATTTTCTATGTGTCTAGCATCCTATTGTACTGGTATATTTTCTGTGATTTGCATATTTTACAAATACAATGGAATGGCAATAAAAAGGCAGAGAATAGCAACTCTCATCTAATGTGTATAGAATATTTGAGCTAGTACGACCAGCGCTTAATACACTCTGTAAAGTAATCTGTTATTATTCGACCCATCGTAAATCCATATGATAATGTAAAAAATATATTATAATAATAATGTAGGAGTCTAATTTTCATTTTTCAAAAAAGTGCTCAGTAAAATTAAGTCTGGAACTAAACTAAAGCAAAAAATAAATCCTCTTCCCACCACATTTTCGCCACCACAGAGTCGTGATCATTTCAGAAAGGTGGTATTAACACAAAAACAAAAAATAAACAGATTTTTCTTCCCCATAGCAAATTAATTGGTAAATGAAATGGGAATTAAAAAAGAGCTCAAATGTGATTAGCCATTGGGATTTGGGGACGAGCGTCTGGGGGTGAGGTGGGTCTCTGCCAATCAGTGCAGGTGATGAAGAGGCCAGTGCTGTATTAAGAGCCAAACATCTTTGTAAGTTTCCCCGTGGCCGCAGTCGGGGTCACGAGTGGACAAGGTGACAAATGTAACCCCCTCCTCCTGACACCGCTGTCAGCCCCGGGCCAGGACTGGCCAATGACATTAGCCAAGCGGCGGAGTACAAAGTCAACTTGTGCAATAATTCATATCAGGCCACCTCCAGGGATGGACGCTAAAAAAGTCTTGCAAGTGCATTTGACTCTTTGCCACTTCTCACTATGTCTGTTTGTGATTATATTAATCCTTTTGTAAGCTCATCGTTTTGAACATCACCCATTAATTTTTCACCAGGGCTTAATATTAATCTGATCAAAAATTATCTTACTTCAATAATTCAATATGCGCATAAAAAATTCAACAAACAGAATGTTCTGCATAGTTGAGTGAGAAAAGCTGGAAACATCCTCCACCAGAGAGCGGGAAAGCAGTTGGATAAATACAATAGAAGTACGATTTCACTTAGAAATAACTATTTCACCCACGAAATCATTATTTGAGAGAAAAGTCCATCTGTGGACTGGTCAATCCCGTGACTTGCTAGCCAGTTCAACTACTAAAAATACATGCATATTGAATATTCATGAATATCAAGTTGATATGTATCTTTTAATAATTCTACTTGTGTTATTTTAAACATTTGAGAACACAAAGCATTGTAAAGTAAAGTTAATGGTCCTCTTATACAAAAAATAGGCCTAAATTGCACACACAGTGGGCCACAGACTATACTGCTTAGTCTGAATGGTGGTCCCTGGGGTAGTAGAACCAGTGGAAAACCCCTACTATTTGTATTGTAAATTCTCACTGAAGACATTCAGTAAAGAATGAACACGTATGGAATTATGTTTTAAACAAAAATAAAAAATAAAGGTTGAAATAGATTCTTCAAAATCTTTTCTTTGATTACTAGTTTGCACTTTTGGCATTTTCTGTTGCTGAGCTTCACGGTCACAGAAAATGGTTTCCACTTCACAGACTGTTTGAAAACCATTTCAAGTCAGTGCCTTATGAAGCTCATTGAGAAAATGCCAAGAAAAAGGGGGCAATTTTGAAGAATTTCAAATATAAAACACATTTTGAGTTATTTCACGCTTGTTCCATGTGTTCAGTGAGAATCTACAATGTAAATATTGTTGAAAATAAAGAAAAAACATGACATAAAAAGTGATCCCAAACTTCTGACCGGCAGTGTAACTATATCAGCATATAAATTGTTGCTGTCATGTATAATGCATTGACGAAGAGCCCATGTTTTCTTACACATACCACCAGGGGCGTCACATTGGGGGGGGTAAAGGGTACTGGGAGGGGCCCTCTGAAGCCTGTTCATAAATAGGCCAATATGTGTAAGGGGGCCCGCCAAGACAGTTTGTACCCAGGGCCCAAAATTTGGTAGAACGCCCCTACATACCACATTTACTAAAATTTGATTGATCGGTTGATTGATTGATCAGGGAGGGAACCTTTCATAAAACCATTGACTCTCCAAATGAGTCATGATTAGATAGCTTCACAATTTGATTTATTGGTGTATAAAGATTGTTTCATTCTATGATGTCCGCCCTTAGTTGCTCATATAGGACCAGTCTCAAACCCAAATAAGAATCCATCATAAGGTAAAAGAGAACACATCTGGTTCATTAAGGTTATGAATGGCACGATAATAATCTATTTTACATCAAGCAACAACAAACACCATTAATGATCATTAATCACACGGCTGGATATTAACACCAGCTAAATTTAAACACTGTCAAAAACCAGGTCGGCTTGTTATTGCCGTGCACGGTTGTGTGAAAAGAATAAATAATTGTACATGTTCATAGCGTGTGTGGCTACTAATGTCAAAGCGAGCCGTGTTCATCCTTCACCAACGCTGTCAGCTGGTGCGGGGCCTACTGCTGCCTTCCTCTACCTGTCGCGCCTCTTGCCTGCACCCCTCAGAGTTTCCCTGTCCGGGTCTGACCTGTGCACTGGACACAAGGTCGGTAAAAAACGCAAAACATGATGGATATGATTAACTCGTTTGGAGCCAGGCAAAACAGAAAATGTGTTTATGAACTGGTATCATTCTGAAACGGAGCCACAACACAGGCCTCAATCCACAAGAGGAATATAATAACTGGAACATCCATCTTCAAAAACAGAATTCTGCCTTTTAGCTTGATTTTTGCATTCATCAGGTGCCATTTGTACTATATGACTCCAAGACAAAGGCTGTTAGTGAGCTTTATCCTGCCTTTGTGCCCCTATCTCCCTACTGTTCTTCCTTGTATCATCCAAACAAAGTTGTATGCAAACCGCCAAAGTCAGAACACATTACAGTATATTGTTTGGCGTAAAATTTGAATATTGAAATCGAACACTTTAGATCTAGATACCCCCTGTACATTTCCATGTGTCTGAACAGTTAAGTTTGCCCAGGGTACAGGCTGAAGTATGATATTTGCATGTCACAAAACAACATTACTGCCACAATTGTATTCTTTACATACGTTTAATAGGTGCTCTGGAGTCCATACGGTGTGTGTCACAGGCTGGTGAATCACCCACGTCTACGCCACTTAAAACAAATTGGCAACACTGATGATAAGCCGTATTTACATAGCGGTGTTGCTGGGAGAGATTACGATCAGTCAAACTTCCCCTGATGCTTTAATGGAAAGTTGGGATGTAACTTAACGTGTGGATGGCTGCTGCCCCCGGGAAAATGGCTCAATTACGCCCAGAGCTACAAACACTCAAGCGGCAATGGGGCCTGTAAACATGTGGTACGGCGCTGGGTCTGAATCATCAAGCATGTTTGCGTCCTACTATTTCCTCCTATAAAAGAACAGTCATTATCAGCATTATTTTTCAGTCAAGAACAGTATGGCTATATCATATAATCGATGTCATACTGTACGTAGATATATTCTATCCAACCATACATAGCATTATTAAATAGGTTCCAAGGATGGGGGATACCCAAGGCTTGTTATGTCTGACTTATTTGTGGGACATTACATCTGTTTGTGACATTTCATTTGTTTGTGACATTTCATTTCAATCAATCAATCAATTTATTTCCCTAACGCCCAATAGCATAACAGGAGTCATCTCAAAGGTCATATGGACAAAAACAAATCAATATCAGACATCAAGAATGATCAAAATAAGTCACACACAAATGAATGTCACACACGGATGAAATGTCACAACCAGATGTAATGTCCCATAACTAAGTAAATGGGACATAACAAGCTCAGAGTATCCCACATCCTTAGACCCTCCTCCACGGCGAGGAACAACCCTTAAAACCACATGGGAGAAAAATAGGAAACCTCGAGGGGAACCATTTTGGGAAGGGATCCACTCCTCTGGACGGATGGGCCAGTGGTGAATTATTGGTTGACCAGAGTCCAATAGCTTTGTCCAGCGAGAGTTGCAGAGGCCATTAAACTGGGAGATGGCCTCAGGCAGACGAGAGTCCCGCAGCAGTGTTTAACCTGAGCCGCAGGCTCAGCCGACGCCGTCTGGTCCCACTAATGCTGTCCAGTCCCCACCATGACGGCAGTGGTTCAGGACTTCAACGGCTCGGGAACTAGCACTCCCCGCGGGGGTGGGACATTTGTTTCATCATTGTTTGATGTTTGATATTGATCTGTTTTGTGGTCGTACCGACCTTTGAGATGACTCCTGTTGTGATATCGGGCTTTACAAATATAAATTGATTGATTGATTGATTGATTGATTGATTGATTGATTGATTGATTGATTGAAATATGATTGCATTATACTAGAGCTGGGCGATGAGACCAATAAAAATATACATTTCCCCCATAATGGTCAATTTCGATTTTCAATTTGCCTTCATTGACTAAAACAGTATTAAGTAACCTGTACAGGTCCCTTTTGAGATTAGCACTTTTGTAAACACATCTCCTATAAGATCCGTGCTCACTCCAAGTGTGGAGTGAATGAATAATGGCATGTAAAGTGTCTTTGAGTGTCCAGAAAAGTTCTATGTAAGACCACTGCATTATTATTGTTATAATTATTGTTGTAAACATTCAAAAGTAAGTCAGCATTTATTGTCAACCAAGACATTGTTACCCATGGATTGTAAATAGACTGATATTACTGCTGTTTTGATGTTGAACCTGAAGTTAGTCTTATCTTGATAACTCCTGTGCATTGTTAATTTGCACTACCTTCATGTCTATCTACTTCATCTCTGTACATATTGTACATTTCAAATTTCTAGTTCTATCATCATAGTTTTATTATTGTAATATTGTATACTTGTAAATGTATACATATTCCCAGATATGTACATGCCAGAGTATCTATCTAAACTAACTAACGAACTATTATTTTATCATTATTAGTCTTTTTTTTTATTTACTTTTTTATCCTATTCCAGTATTATTACCACTGTTTGCAAACCATTAACTTCTTGATGGCACATTTCCTGACTTTTTGCACCCCCCTGTGTGATCCTGTCCTAAGAGCTGTTGTAACAAGTACATTGTGAGATCAATAAAGAACTATCTTATCTTATATTATCTTATCTTATCCTATTTTTTTGTTTTGTTTTTAAGACTATTTGAGCTACTGTGACAACGCAATTTCCCTTGTGGATCCATAAATTGCAAGGGTGGTTTTCCAACCAGAGACAGCAGGGAGAGATGACAGACCATCCAATCATCTTTGGACTTTGAAAAGGATTTATTGAGATAAAAATGTGACTTAAATCTGCTTAAGGAGAACTAAATATGGCCTTTACTATTATTATTCATGAAGACAAAGAAGAAAGACCTTTGAAACAAATGCTTTCTAGTCCAGGAGCAATTAACACAAACAACTTCCATTAGACCAGGGTGAGAAAATACAGAGCTATCAAGCCATATTAAGTATGAATAGGCCAAGATGTTTTCCTACCTTTAGCACATAGAGAGGAGGGACTTAGAGGTTAACTCCTCCTTCTGGTTTACTCTTAAGAGACCCACGAGCGTGCTCAAGTCGTTATTAAGCTGATGACGATCTTTGGACTAAGATCAAAACGTCCTACACTTCAACTACAGAGTACAGATGAAGACTGAAGAATTTTTGCCTACGATGGACAACTCCTGTAAGACTGAGAACCTACACAGATCTTCCATTGTGCTTCTCCAGTTCCCAAGCCAAATTTCAAATCCCTGCCACACATCTCAATTTTGAGCTCGACCAAAGTTACAGTCAGATTGTGCTTTATTACATTATTATACAGTATAGCAAAAGTACATACAACCTCACTTTTAAACAGACGTGCTGACCGGTTATTGGCGCACAGAATAGACTGACAACACTAAAGTAACTCACACCACGAGGTTCTTGTCTCTGGCTATCCCCTGTGCGCTGATGTTTAGCAGCACTGAAAAGAACCCATATTGCTAACCACTTTTTTTTTTTTTTTTTTTTTTCAGAGCGAAGACAGACACAACATAAGAGCATTCAGAATAATGCCATCTGATGTTATTTTGTCTTGGCACATGAGCATTTGTCCTCACGCTGCGTATTGAAAAGGACACCCCCTCTGGCTGTTGTGTCATTGGCAGTCTACCTGTCACGCGGCTGATCTGACGCTCTTTGAATGCACTGTGTACATGTGACGAGAGCTCACGCGACAAAGTGCCTTTAGTGTCAGCGCGGCCTGTCCTCTCGCAGACGGGGAGCTGGGAGCCGCAGAGGCGACGCTCGTCTCGTCTGGCAGCAGTGCGCCGTGTCCCTGCCTCATCACACAAACATGTCTGATGTGTGTAAGCCGCCCGTGCGCATGGGCCAGGCCTGACACATCTGTTGCTTGTCAGAATGTGTCGCCCATGTAAGTGGCAACAAGCAGGGCAGGCATACACTCGTCTTTAGACCTTCGTGCATGATGACAAATACACCTCTGGACATAATATAGATACAATCACTCTACTCTCTGGATAAACCTGGGTAATTAAGGTTAAGTGAAGTTTTAAGCTTGTGAATAAAGTATTGACAATTGGACTATATTTCACTATCCATCCATCCATCCATCCATTTTCTTCCGCAGCAGTCCAAGCTGTCCGGCTTATCCCTTATGGCTCCTCCAGCAGGTGGTGGCCTCACGACGCTCCTCTGGGCAACGCAACAGTCCTTGATGGTCTCATCATAAGGGGCTTCTGAACCGCTCTTGGTCTGACCCGTCTCCGAGGACCTGTTGGTCATGGGAGACCCTACCAGGAGCATAATGCCCCAGACAACAGAGCTCCTATAGGATCATTCAGGTGCTCAAACCCCTCCACCACGATAAGGTGACGGCTCGAGGAGGGCTATACTTCACTAGGGCTGTGCAATTAATCACAATCGAATCGACATCGCAATTTAACCTCAAAGAGTGAGGGTTTTTTTCTTTTGTCTTGCGTCTCCAGTGTTTTATAAAGCTAAAATGTAATAAATTAGTACAACGATGCATAATAGTAGTTTAAAATTATCCTTAGCTGACAATACCCCCTCCAAGAGCCGTCACCTTATCGTGGTGGAGGGGTTTGAGCACCTGAATGATCCTGGGAGCTCTGTTGTCTGGGGCATTATGCTCCTGGTAGGGTCTCCCAGGGCAAACAGGTC
>OMNZ01099426.1:0-12405 GCA_900303255.1 Lesueurigobius sanzi | reverse complement strand
GGTACAGACACCAGAACAGAACGGTACAGACACCAGAACAGTGAAACAAGGAGCAAATGTCATGTCTGAACCAAAGAGGCCTAGAGTATCCCCCATCCCTAGACCCTCCGCCGTGACATGGAAAGACTTGCAAAACCCAGGGAAAAAATATTGAAATAAACCTGCAATATGTGATAAAGGTGTGCAATATTGCGATAATATTATTGTGATATTTAACTAAATAGTTTCAAAGCGGTTTCAACACAATTCATCATTTTATAACAATGGTACATGAATTAATGCATATTTCATCATGAATTCACAACTCCATGAATGAAGTCGTCATGAATTCACTTGAATTCACTTGATTAAATAGTCATGAATTAACATGCTGCATTCATTAAATGATATATATATATATATATATATATATATATATCCGGCACGCGACCTGCCATCGTAGGTGAACTTCGGCCCTCGACCCAAAATGAGTTTGACACCCCTGGTCTAAATGGTCATTTATTTAACACTTTAAACTTTCATCAGGGATTTGGAGTTTGCTATTTGAGAATATACCACTTGAGTGGTATAGTTTAAGGGGCACATTCATAATGAACTCATGATGAACTAATCATGAATTATTTCTTGCTGTAAGTTTATATAAAGTTTGGGCCTTGCAACTGTCTCCATATTCTATGCAAAGAATTAATCATGATTCATGATCATGATTAATTACTGATTACCATTAATGAATTGCTTTAACCAATCATGTTAATTCATGACTATATCATGAAGCCATTTCATGTACCATTATTATAAAGAACAATTTGCTTTTTAATTGGCTGGAACATACTGTGCTGAAACCGTTAGAGCATAATGACATAATATAATGTGCCATATAATGTTTACAAGGACACCACACCTCATTAATTCAAAATCTGTAGCTATTAGCGAACGTTATGAATAAACTCTCCTTTCAGACAAATAGAGCCACTGTGCTCATTTATGGACCATACTACTGTCCACATCGGACCGTCCTCTGCTGGAAACAAAGAGGAGATAGTTAAATCTGTGTGTAATCGGTGGAGTCCTGTGTCTATGTTTACTACGGCACAGTTAGCGCACTGCGGAGAAAACACGAGGTGAGCTGCACGTCTCTGAGCTGATGGGGAAAGCTGTCGGCTCCGAGGCACAGCAGAGGTCGACTGACTGCTCCACTTGGTGTTCAAGTTTAGGAGAGAGAGTCCTATCAGACTGGACCGGCCACAACCATGTGTTGACTGACGGACAGAAAGAACCCTGGTGACAAAAGGCCTTGGAGCGTGACAAAAGGCAACGTGTTCAAAACAGCAGTTGTAGCCGAGGAAAAGCACCACAAAGAATATGAAAAGGCTCATGAGAGGCAACACTTTGTATTTCTACAAAGACTTTGAAGCAAATGCCATCGCTGCTACAGATGGAGGGTTTGTTGCTCACATGAATCTGTCGACAGCCGCGGCTCAAACCAGTCCATGTCCAACATGGCGGACAGCTGAAGAAGATATGAAGTGCCAGCTCTGCTCAATATATCGTTACAGAGCACTTGACAATACACGTATCGTATCGAGGTACCTGTATCGTGATACGCAAATTATAAAAGAAAATGAATTAAATCTGCTTGTTTTACCCCATGGTTTATTCATAACATCACAACACGCTCACTAACTACTGGATTTACAGGTTTCAGTTGATAAACATATTTAGCATAATAAAAATTAGGGCTGTGTACCTTTGAGAACCTGGTGATACGATACATACAGTACCCCGATACACAGGTCACGATACGATACATCTCCATACAGAGCCTTCTCAATACAATTAGACACTGTTCGATACGATTCAAGAACAAAACATGGACCTAAGGCTCATTAGTTAATCGAGAACATATCCACTTACTCAAAAAACTGAACTCAGTGCATTATCTTTAATATATTGAAGAATAAACAAAAAGTACATTTTGGTTAGATACTTGCAACAAAGTGTTCAGAATAATTGCTCGGATGAAGTGTAACTGGTCTCAAGGATCACAAAACATTTTTATTTTTCCATGATTTTTCCCCCAGTCTTGCTGCCGTCTAACACCTGGAGGGAGAACGATACTAAGAGCCACGATATCGGTACTGTATCTTTTTAAATTATATCGATATGTATCTAGGTATCTAAATTTTGAGCACACCCCTAATAAAAAAACTACTTATTGCACGTATGAGGTCATTTTTCTTCAGTTTCTTTGGAATATGTATCGTATCATGGACCCTGTATTGGGATATGTATCGTATCATGAAGTGTTTGCCAATACCCAATACCCTAATTGCTATGATATTGTAATATTGCACCCATACTGTATAGCATACAGTATTTATTTTGCTTGGCTCCACGTCTGGAGATTGGCCCTAGGCAGCAATGCGACAAATTCCCCCAACGAGAGATCAATAAAGTTCACCTTAACCTTCAGAAATTCTGACATCTTACTTTGTCTTGCTTTGATGAAATGTATGATCTCATAAAACACATTTCTTATTGTGCTATACAAGTAAAAGTTTAGTGTAATTTCATATTATTTTTTATTTATTATTTATCCTTTATGTATGTCTCAATGTCTCATTTACAACAGAGACCGGTTTCAAACACAAACACAAAAGTTTAAACAGGACATGGCTTAAAATTTAAAACAGCAGTTTCCTACAGATTCTTTCTCCAGACCAGTGGTGCCCAAAGTGGGGCCCGGGGGCCAAATTCGGCCCTCCAAGGGGTTTTCATTTGGCCCTTGAGCTGGTAAGGAGTATCTACAGTGCAAAAACTATACAAAAATAAATTGAATTTTCTTGGAGGAAGATAATTTGACCTCGATTTGAGCAGGTGAATACATTTATCTGTCAAAGGAATAAGCCTGTGTACATTTGGAATAAGAAAAAAAAACATCTTAAAAATTAGGAAATACATTTAATTTTACTTGAAAAAGGAACAAAAATCTATTTCTTTTGACATTTTTGACTTGGCACGTCATTAATAAGGTGAAATATTCTTAAATATTCTTTGATTAATTTGACTGAATAGAGTATTACTAGTTACTAAGGACACCTAAACTGGACATCTTCAGGTCCTGCTGAAGCATGTTGCAGCTGGAGGGACCTGAGCAGGAGAAGGCTCAGGGACACTGAAGGACACTGTGATAGTTGGCTCTGTGTGTAAAGTAAAAGACAAGTCTGACAGCACCAGGTGGAGCTGACAGAGCCATTCATGTAGAAACACAAAGTATTTTACACGGATGGCCAAAATGGAAAAGTATTAGCGAGCGAAGGGCCAAACCTAACGGCACATGCTGTTTTGGTGTCCTTAGTAACTAGTCACAATCTATTCAGTCAGATTATTCACAGTACACTGCAAAAAATGTCATCTTAAAGGCACTCGACCTGATTTTTTCCTAGTAGTGGAATGAAATTAGTTTTGTCCTCCTTTAGTATGTTATAAACTCACACTTTCCAAGTATAAAATTATAAAAGCATCTAAATATAAAGCATTTTTGTCAATTTCATGACTTTGCAGGCTACTTTTCTCGCATTTCTACCCGAAAAAGTGACCGTGCAAGTTGTGAAATGAGCTACTATATCCACTCTGTGAAGAAATGGGATTTAATGTGAGAGGAAAGTTAGGAATTAGTTTGGACCACAACTATCAATTTAATTCACTCACTCTTTCATTATTTGTACTAAAAAGAAATCCAGTATAGTGGCTTTAATAAGTGAACATTTCTGGAATTGACCTAATTGTAAGTAATTGTAATTCATGTGTTAATAGAAATACATTTTAGTCTAATAGTAAAATAAAATGTATTTCCTAAATTTTAAATTCAAGAGATATTTACTCTTTTCTTTCTCTGTTTTAGGTGTAGTATTTTTTTTTTTCCATGCAAACTAACTCCTTTGACAGATAAATGTATTTACCAGCTCAAATAAATCCAACCCTTATTTTTAAACTCGTTTTTGCACTGTAGATACTCAGCATCGACTTAAGGGCCAAATGAAAAGTTATGCAATATTTTACGTGTGAATGTTATAGTTACTCAACTTGAATTTGTTTTTCGCTCGTACGTCATCTCCAAGTGCCTGTGGCGGCGCAGCAACAACAACAACAACAACATGGATAAAACTTTTTAACAGCCGCAGTTTGCATTCGTCTGTTTGCAGACACTTCAGACTTTGTAAAAAGAAGCTCCTTCTTGGCAAGAGGATGGCTGCGTCTAGCCTTTGTAAATCTCAAGTGATAAATGACACATGGCCACGCCTACGCATCTCTCCTGGGGCTATCGTCTCAAACTGCGGCACATCAGAAGGCAGAAGCGGGGACCCACATCGGTAGCTACAGCCGGAGATACAGTAACTGGAGAATAAGAAGACAAACCTGGGGAGCCCCCTCGATAGCTGTGGTGCAAGATCACGGAACAACAGATCAAAAGGCATCACTCGCTTGTCCAAAAACTCGATCACAAATGTCCTCGTGCTCAAAGATTTACGGCTAAAATCGCGAAGTGTCGGCACAGACTGAAATCGTAACCGCACCATTTTGCTCACATTAATTAAAAGAAGGGAGGAGGCCCCGGGGAAGACCCAGGACACGCTGGAAAGACAAGGTCTTTCAGCTGGCCTGGGAACGCCTTGGGATCCCCCAGGAAGAGCTGGATGAGGTGTGCGCGGATCGGGAAGTCTGGGCATCTCTGCTCGGACTGTTGCCTCCGCGACCCGACCCCGGATAAAGCGGAAGAAAATGGATGGATGGATGGATGGATAATTAAAAGAAAATAAGATGTTTAGAGCTAACCTGGGAACGTCCTGGCCTCAAAAAGTGTAAAAAAGCTAAAAAATATAGTTACAATTTTTATTTCAGGACATGTTCCAGATAGAGTCCATGGGTACATTTATAAAATGTATTTATTATTTTCATAGCATATACATACTTTATATATGGAAAAGTGTGAGAACATTTTCATGATTTCATGAGAATCACCACTTTGCAGAGCAGACACATGCAATGCACAGCTCAGACACCAGCTCCTCTTCCCCCATGCCTCCTCAGAGATGCTAAAATGACGCTCCTGTCCAGAATTTAAAAAATTAAAATAAAAAATGAACGGCTCCCTATGAGGACTCGGCTCTCATCGCTCACAGTGAAGAGCCGTTCAAAAGATTCAATTCGTTCATGAACGTCACATCACTAAAACGCCCATGAAGGTGGCAGACACCAGCTGTTGGTGATCCATGATACATTGCTTCTTCTACATACTGTACGCATCAAATCATGTTCAAATCAAACCACTTCCATCCATTCCAACATTACCATGAACACGACTGCGTTGCCACTTTGAATTCTCATCTCACTCAGCAAACCACAGACAATGGGGAGACGAGTCACGCAAAGGCACCTCAGCCGCTTCATTACTGTCATCACAAAAGACTCGCGGCGCGCCAGATGTGCGCTCCCTCCGCTTTGTTCAATTATTAGCTTCAGACGACGACAATGTTGAGAAGGAAAGAGGCCTGTCCCGCCGCAGGGGCCGCGAGGGAAGCCCCGTGATAGGAAGCCGCCGCGGGGGGACTGCCTTCCTGTGGCGGGACGGGGAAGAATAACCCACAGGAAAACTGCTCGGCGGGATAAAGCGCGCGCAGAGTGGAAAAGCAGATCCGAGCGCTCGCATGAATGATATGAGAGGGGCTCGCTTCACACGCAACGGCCCGGCAGTTCACACCCCGCGGAAAAGGCTGAAGCACACGGGGCCAGGGCGAACGAGGGGGAATGCCGGGCAGAGATACCGCAACAATGGGGTCGAAGGAAGACAGAGGTCACTGTTCAGGGCCGCGAGTTATCGAGAGCGCGGAAGGCACGCGGGTGATGTCATGGTGAAGAGGCAGGTTGGCCAATAGGTTGTGTTCACGCTACAGAATCCTGTTTCAATTGGAGGGCAGGGTACAATACAACTTTATGGGTGAGAAACTCTTTTTTTGAAAGAAATTTCCAAAAAGAAAATTAACAAATGTTGCCATATTATTCTTATGGCTGAAAGTCACTGGACAACATCATGCACCCGTTGTTGAATATTGTCTCCACTTTTGGACACCTTTATGAGAAATAAATTAGAGCTTAGTTCATATGTGCCGACAGAGAACACTTTGGATGTGGTACTGTTATTTACAGTATCATATTGTGCTTTTGTTTTGTTTACATTAGCTGAGAATGATGTATTAGTGGTGTGTACATGTGCAAATTTAACAAAAGACATTTGACTCTGACCAGAAAACAATTTCAAAACCCTAAATGTCCTCCAAAATGAAGACCTCCTAAATCCTGATTCAGACTTTAATACTTTTTAGGGTTTGTGAAGGTTCTCAGTCGTACAGGAGTTGTATATCGTAGGCATAAATTCTTCAGTCTTCATGTACTGTACTTTGTAGTTGAAGTGTAGGATGTTTCGATCTTAGTCCAAAGATCATCATCAGCTTAATAACGACTTGAGCACGCTAGTGGGTCTCTTAAGAGTAAACCAGAAGGAGGAGTTAACCAAGTTAGCTCTAAGTCCCTCCTCTCTTGGTGATAAAAGTAGATAAACACCTTAGCCTATTCATACTTAATATGGGCGAGTCAAGTCGTTATTATGCTGATTTGGACTAAGATGGAAATGTCCTACACGTCAACTACAGAGTACAGATGAAGACTGAAGAATTTTTGCCTACTTTTTAGGGTCTTAATTTTAATTATAATTTTATGATTTGAAATAAAAACCTTTCAGACTTTTTAAGACCCTGATTAACTGCATGTCTTGTTTTAAACTTATGCACGGAGCAACTGAATAAAGCTTCCTTATACAAAACTGTAGGTCATTTCAACAATAGAATCTTCCTAAAGAAGCAATGACGGTCAAAATATACCTTATTCTTCACCAAAGTCCAACCTAAGCTCATTGATGTGCAGCCGATGAACAGGTTTGAGGTTGATGTCGTCAGTGTCTCAGATTCTGTCAATGTTTCACCGACATGACGTCAAATACAGCAACATACACACAGTATGGAGCGGGCAACGACTAGACACCAGGGCAGAGGGGCAAAGGTATCAAAAACGTTTGAAAAATGTGTCGATTTAAATATTTTGTCATATTTTTATATTAAACAGAGGGCTGGGAAAACGCATCAAAGCAAAATGGTAAAATTATCGCGCTAATATAAACGAATCGAAGTGTTAAAATTCCTCGACAGTCCTGATTTTGAGCCTTGTGTCCCGGTGGATTTCTCCAAAACCAGCAAAAACCTCGCTGCTCTGTGGCCGAGCCGAGGTTCAGGATAACCGGGAGGACACGTCAGGACTCATGTAGACTACCACTGTATTGTAATACAGCCTAAATCAAGACAGCTTTGCGTACTTTTGTTTTGTATACAAATGGTGGCTAATTTGCATGAGCTCAGACCTCACTGTGCCACATGGAAATATAGGAAATCTGCAAATTGCTTCGTCCAGCATTTGTATATAGTTATTCTGTACTTTAAAACAGTGTCAGATGTTTCTCCTAAACAAACTTTGTGTCGTTTTAGTGGTTTCTCTGCACAGAGCGGTCAGGCTCATATGATATTTATATACAGGGTTTATAGGGGTCAAATTTAATGCCATTTTAATGCTCAAATACTACATTTTTAATGCTACAAACGCCACAAATCAGCACATATTTAGTATTCATTTCCATATTCAGTAGAAAATTTGATACAACGGAGAACTTTTGACCAGAAATACAGTATGATTTTGGTCAAAACACTCATAGGACTCAGTGCTGCTGGGGCCGAGCTGAGAGTGGAATAAAGACTCTGGGGCTCCTGAGAAAAACTACAGAAAAAAAGAAAAGAGTCATACTCCTAGCAGCCCATCCACCTGTCATACCAAACCATTGTCAAAGACTCCACACTTTACAGTCTTGGACTTATTCACAGGGATTTTTCAATATGTAATTCCTAGCCTGATTTATTGAGTTTAGACCCCTAAAAAACAAGCCGAAATTAGACATTTTATATTAGACATTTTTATATGATATCCAAAACCACTTCTGAACAAATATTTGTAACTAATCAACAAGATCAAATCACATTTAAATCTGGCTCTATCCACTATTTAGATTTCGTCTCTGGAAATGGCTGAGAAAAGTTATCCCTAGCCAAACCACTGAGGTATAGCGAGTTAAAGAGGGGCCAAGGAGCTTGCATGGGGGGCTGGTGGGAGCTTCCGGGTTCCCGAGCCAGCCCCCATGAGCTGGCTGGCTCCACAGAGAACAAGCCAATTGTACCTCCATCATTAATATACACACCATATGGCCTTAATTTAATTTAAACACTACCCTACCCCTACCTCTTATCCCACTGTTATGTGCTGTCTCGTCATTGTCGTCTGCTTGTATTATGTTTGTTCAAAAATTATTAATAAAAAACAGACAGAAAACTTAGAATACATAATATTTCCTCATATTTATGTCAGCATCGCTCAACTTATACAGTGTTTCTTCCTGTGTGGAGTCTAATTATGGAAACGCATGACTGTACGACTCTTCTCAAACATTATGAACCAATAAATGTTGCCAAACCAGACGCCCACAGGTTTTCCACTGACACAGGTTTACCTTTCAGAGATGAATCAGCAGATGGCAGATATTAGCACCGTCATATTTCAACATTCTGTAAATTACAGCCAATAAAAAGGTGAGATAATTATAGGCCGTGAAGCTTTTCAGCCAATTCAGCAAAACCTACCACTACTTTGTTAGTCATATCTGTGACTGTTGCTGTTCCATATGAAATAAACACATTTTTGTAGAAGACAAACTCAGATTGGCTTCAAACTTGGCTTGATTGTAGTTGATGAACCCAAGAGTGAGTGTGTGAAGTTTGAAGATGGTGTCTTTTGTAGTTTCTGAAATGATTAGGTTTAAAAAAAAGGGGGCGTGGCTTCTGTAAAATCCCAAACTTTGAGCAGCTCTAGATCGTCAGTAGTTTGACCAAAATGAATGCCATTTTAAGAGTTTGCTCTACACACTGTGGACTCTCTGTAGCAAATATCTCCGTGACGGATTTTCATTCGGAAGAGGAGGGTTCAGGCTTTAAAATGAGCCCAGCCATGTTCTTCTAGGCCTCTGGGGGGCAGTGTAAAGTTGCATCGAAAATTTGTGTCCAAAAGGATAAGTTATCATTTTACAAACCTGCTGACAATCGCCCAGGGATTCAAAATGGTACTAGGTACAAATTTTAGTTTTCTAAAAGATGCTGAAATATGGAGAATAAACACAGACGGCACATAGAAAGTCAGGTTTATAGCCTTTTATGTTTAGAAGCATTTATTAGTGGAATAATAATTTAAAAAGTGCATTTGTTCTTCTGAGAATGTCAATGTCTACCATATCCAAGTAAAATTGCTACAGTGCGATATCCTTAACTGAATTGAAAATCAAAGTGAATCGTATCAAGAACATTGAATCGATTTGGGAAAGTCGAATGGATACCCAGCCCTTCTAAGCCTTTATTGTAGCTCTCACAGTGACAGACACTTGTTATTTCAGCTCCTTTGGCTCTACAGGTCTCTCCAGTTTTATACTGTTGCATATTAGGTGACTTTGCAGACTTGATGCTCAGCTCCAGAAGCACATGGTACTTAATATAGAACAAAAGGAAGGATGGAAATTAGCCCAAGGCTACAATCCGGAGGGGTGTGTTTACATGCATGATTCTCATGTGTGTTCATTAACATGCACTGTCCCAACCAAATAAACAATAAATAATAATAAAGGCCTTCAGCTGGAATCACAGCTGTTGGACTGGATTCTACCAGAGTTCATTAAATTGAAGCACTGCAAAGTTAAGAAGAATTCTTTCTCCGCGGTGTGTCCTAAATGGCCTATTATTGTTTCTTACTGTGGGACATTGCTAGTGGGCCAGACCAGATTGTTTGGCCTGGTGTACAGCATAGGATTCAATCTTGCATACTGTTACAATTATGACCTGCCTAATAATTGATCAAACTGTGACATAACAAACTCATGTTGTACGTTGTTACTGACTAGGCTTCACACGATCAACATTTACATTTTATTGATTTATAAGCCACTAAACTTTGAAAATGTGATCTTGAGACACTTTTTCAAGCTCAAATTGACAAGGTATGACACCGACTACCACAAAAACAACTTTACCGCTGGAAACAGCACGACTTCCTTAGTAAATGTGGAGAAGCTCATGTTGGTGCTTTGACGTTAAATGTCTTAATTGTTCTGGGAAAGCTGGGACATCGGGTGTTGAGTCTTAGTCATTTTCTTCAATCTTAGAGACGGCCTCGCTCCTCCCTTCTCCTCCTCACCTGAGCCTCCAATCACAACCTAGGCAGGTTTGTTGGATTCACAAACCTACCATATTATTCTAATGGCTGAAAGTCCTTTCTATTTGCAAACATCATGCACATTTATTGCATATTGTCACCACTTTTGGACATCTTTACGAGAATGTCCCGATTTGTGTGCTGACAGAGAAGACATTGATCTTTGTAACAGTTTTTTTTTGTTTCATGTGGATTGGCCCAGGAATTACAGACAAGTTAGCAATAAACCAAGACTAGACATGCATTCTGACTTGCCCTGCACCTCAATTTTAATCTCTAGACTCTTGACAATGCTGTGATGTCATGAAAGCAAAGCATACAACAAACCAAATTGCTTACCATCGCAATATTGCACACCCATATCAAAAATACCAAGTTACAGTCCTGGCCTACTTTTAAATTCGTGACTTCTGCCCTAGCACCAATTCGTTGCGCATTTCCGACATATTTCTGACCGGAGTGTAACAAGTGAAGCACCTGTTGCAGCCCATCCCGGCGAGTTATGTCCAATGGGGTCATGTTTGTGGGACAGAGTTACAGAGGCAGATGAGTCACGTCGACGAGACCCGAGGCCGAGCGGGGCAGAAGATGAAATGACACACGATGAAAAGTCAAATCTCAAAACTTCATGCATTAAATATGTCTGTGGCTTTGGGTGGGACGTGCTGAGAAGATTCTTTTCCTTCAATGAAAGATGGAAATCTTCTCAAAGGACACAAGCTGAATTAAGGGCTGACACTGGAGAAAAAACAACTCTTTTCACTTTTCAGGTTTTGGGCCAGTGTTTTTCTCTTAAAACAAACATTCACCTGGAAACAAATAATAAAATCTTTACAATAAGGAGTGTAATTACTGCACTGATTTAAAGTTTCTCCACAGAACTATATCCAATCCACTTTCTTTCTATTGCACATTTAACCCTTTCAGCCCTATAGCCCCCACAATTGGTGCCGCGCTTTCAGATACAAGTGGAGGCCTTGCCTCAAGTGGAGGAGTTCAAGTATCTCGGGGTCTTGTTCACGAGTGAGGGACGGATGGAGCGGGAGATTGACAGACGGATCGGTGCAGCGTCTGCAGTGATGAGGTCGTTGTATCGGACTGTTGTGGTGAAGAAGGAGCTGAGTCGAAAAACAAAGTTCAGTTAATCTACGTTCCTACTCTCACCTATGGTCATGAGATTTGGGTCATGACCGAAAGGACAAGATCCCGGATATAGCGGCCAAAATGAGTTTCCTCCGCAGGGTGGCTGGGTGCACCCTTAGAGACAGGGTGAGGAGCTCAGTCACCCGGGAGGAGCTCGGGACAGAGCCGCTACTCCATGTCGAAAGGAGCCAGCTGAGGTGGCTCGGGCATCTGTTTCGGATGCCACCTGGTCGCCTCCCTCAAGAAGTGTTCCAGGCACGTCCCACTGGGAGGAGGCCCCGGGGAAGACCCAGGACACGCTGGAAAGACCAGGTCTTTCGGCTGGCCTGGGAACACCTGGGGATCCCCCAAGAAGAGCTGGATGAGGTGTGCGTGGATCGGGAAGACTGGGCATCTCTGCTCGGACTGTTGCCTCCGCGACCCGGCCCCAGATAAAGCGGAAGAAAATGGATGGATGGCTTTCAGATACAGTTACTGACGTATGTGTTTTATGCAGCAAAATATTCCAAAGTTGCAAATTAGCGACACCTGATGTGGGATTATCCATTTCTGTTGTTATTTGCCACATCACAGGGAGGAAAAAGGCCCCTATTCTCCCTATTTCAAGTCAATTTTGTACAGGTATTTTTGCTATATATATCTCTTTTTCTGTTTGTTTTGTGCCTGGCACACAACTTGCTCGAAATAAATACATTAAAATAAATAAGTGATTTGTCACTATTGAAGAAAAAAAATCATAAATATGGAGTGTGTAGTTATTTATAAAGGAAAAATGTTGCAAAAGAAAATAAATTGTGTTATTGTGTGCAATATATCGATTACCGCAGTATCGGCAAATCGTGAGGTTCTCAT
>OMNZ01099422.1:0-10419 GCA_900303255.1 Lesueurigobius sanzi | reverse complement strand
GAGTGGGGAGCGGCTGGAGAGCAGGGTGCGGGGCGGGGGAGGCGGAGGGGGGATGATGGGGTGGTGCGGCTGGAAGGGCATGCGGCTGCGGGGCACGTGGTCCGGGGAGAAGCGCGCGGTCGGGCCGGAGTCGGTGAACTGCATCGGGGGAGGGAAGAGGGACTGGAAGGGCGGAGGAGGAGGTGGGCTCTGGGTGGGAGGTGGAGGGATGGGCTCGCCCTCTTCGGAGTAGGTGGGAGAGGGCGCCTCCTCGCCGCTGCTGTGGCCCTCACTGCTCTCACTGCTCAGCTGACGGGGCACGAAGCCCCCCTCCTGTTCCTCGGGGAAACTCATCTGCAAAGAGAAACATAAGTACATTGAGTCCAGTGCAATGGCACAGAAGTGTTTTGACAACTTTTTGGTTTCATTTGAAAACAAGAGTAAACAAAGAGCTCATTTGCCCGACACATCTCACAGCTGGTGTCGGCAACTTTGTGATTTCTTTTTTATTTCCTGATTAGCGAATAAACCTTTGCAAAGAATAAAGTCCTCATGATTTATTTGTTGTTTACAAATTGCCAACTCCAGCTTAGATGATCTAGTAAAACATACAAAAGCAATATATCAAATTAGATAAAATAATATGATAATAATAGCTGTAGGGCCACACAATTTACATTGTAGCATTAACCTTTAGACATAGATTTCAAATTTCAAGTTTTTATGCATTTATTGAAATTCTATTAAAACAATTTGTTCATTTATATATATTTATATATATACTTCTATCACAGTATTGTGCAGCCCTAGACTACAATATCTTACAAAATACATGAAATCACTAATGTGGTTACAAAAATGAAAAAAAAAACACCCCGGCACTTGTTGAACTACATGATTTGAGACCTACACATGCATTTGCAAACCTACAAAATGGATCATACTGATTTATTCCAGTAACGTCGACAGTTTCATCGTCTTGAACATGAATATGATTTATCGCTACATCTACAGACAAACACAACAGAAGCGCCTCGGCAGTTTCAAACTCCTCTTTAGCGTTCATGCATCTGGTCTCATCTCTACTCAGGCATAAGGCGGTATAAATAGACTCCGTGTAGGTTATGGATTACTTACTGGCACACCTCTTCTTCTGAAACCATGACAACCACCTTGATAAATCTGTTCATGTGACACAAGTGTAGTGCAATTTAGAGCTCCTCTAATAGATACGTCAAACACTACAAAAAAGTATATCTCTATGAATATGCAAGTGATTAAAGCTGGACTACAGTATACAAGCTAATAATGGAGGCAGAGACTAAGTAACAGGTTTAATATAGAGAGGGAGGCACACAGTAGGGCTGCACACTCGCCAATTTGTAGCTATTGTCAAATTACGGTTTCATTTTGATGTGTATAAACATGGCAGCACATTGAAACTTTGATAATCTGCTGAACGTCTCTACTTGTCATGTCCAGTAAAGCCAATATTTACAAGTTTAAGAACCATTTCAGAAGCTTTCCTTTGGACTTAGCTTGTAGTGCGATGTGGCTACGCTAGTTCCGCTAACCTAAGCTGGTCGGCGCCAGTACTTCCTGTCTGTATTCATCTCCACAAAGATTAGCTTAGACCTGTTTGAATATTCATGATATAAAGAGTAAGTGGTGGAGAGTGAGTTCCTGCTAGAATAGATTATCACTCACTGCGTAGGATTTATGGAAATATTTCAGCGGAGGAGACACCTGCATTCAGAGAAACTGGCAAGGTGATCATTTGGCGAATTATGGAATTTAAATTTGTGCCACAAATGTGATGTAATCTACAAAAAAACTATTATCTTGTCTATAGTTTAAATTTTATTTTGCTATATTTTTTTATTGCATGTTAGCCTTTAGCTTGTTTCTTTCTACAGTAAACACAATAAAACACAGTAAAATCTCCTCCATTGACATTAGTTTTCACATCTCTTCACCACATAATCTATACAAAATATGACTATTCAAATGGCTCTAAACTAATCTTAGTGGAAATTAATACGAGCAGGAAGTACTGGCCCAAACAAGTTTAGGTTAGCAGAATTAGCGTAGCCACATCGTGCTAACAACCAATTGCAAATCAAACAATAACTCGACCACCATTTTAGGCCACATGCCCGTCGTTTTGCAACTAATCATCCTTGTAACTAACAGCTTCATTCAGAAGTCGCTTGGATCTTCATGAATTTATACATTTCTCTTTTCAGTTCTGTTAAAAATGACCAGATAAATGCTACGCTTCAACAGAGACATGTGTTTAATTATTGAACTTGGCGTTTTTGTGTAGAATTGTCTGTGTGTTTCTTGACTGAAAGTTAGTTCACCTCATTGCTCATTTTGCTCAAGAAGAATAAAAATTGGACTAACATGCTCCTAGATTAAGCTGTGTCACAGATGTGGTAATAGATGTCGATATTTAGTCAAACTTTCTTGATAACTATGCGATATAACAAGGGGCGAAACTCTCAAATTGTGGTGGGGGGGGCCAATAGATGTGGTAAAAACAGCTACATTAACGGGGGGTTTTGGGGTCCTCCCCCAGAAAAAAAATCTAAATTCAGATGTGATTTCCTGTATTCTGGTGAGTTTTAAATGATAAAATGATATTTTTGTCTGTTTCCCTTCCTGTTGTCAAAAATGGGGAATTCAAGTTTAAAAAACTTTTTTTTTTCTTTTTAAAATGTATTATAATGTAGTATTTACCATTTTCAAAATAAAACAATCAATAAAAATGTATTAAATGGTGGTTTTAAAATAACATAACACATGTTTTCTGAAAACAGATGGTCTAAACCAGTGTTTCTCAAACTGCCTCTCAAGATAACAGTATTGGCTGAAAACGGTTCTTTTTAACTGTGCATATGTCAACTGAAAGTATTTTATCTGCACTCTTCACTTTTAATTGTAATTAGTCAATGATTATATTTGTTTTATTGATTGATTGTATCTGCTTTCTTGTAATTTTATGAAATTGTGAAGCACTTTGAATTGCCTTGTGTATGAATTGTGCTCTACAAATAAATTTGCCTTGCCTATTGGTATCTTTATAAGGATTAAACCAGGTCTAAACAAGAACTAAACATGGTCTAAACCAGGACTAAACTAGGTCTACACCAGGACTAAACCAGGTCTAAACCAGGACTAAACCACGTCTAAACCAGGTCTGAATCGCATGGGTACTTCTAACATTATTATACCTATTTTGAGAGATTGCACATTAAGTATATTTTATTTTCATTTTCTAATAGCAGTTTTTGCAGCTTTTTGTTCATTTCTTGACTTTGAATACTGTATATACTCGATATTATCTAGTAGACGCTACATTCCCCACCTCTAATAACACATGTTTCTAATTTTGTGCAGCCCAGGAGCTTTTATAATTATTTAGCATATCATCAAAACGTGCCGGCTTTCCTCACCTCTTCGTAGTCATTCTCCCCCACGTCATCCACCAGCGTGACCCTGTGTCCCAGCTGCTCGCTCAGGGCGTCCAGGAACTTGTCGGTGTCCCGGCTGCGTGGGGGTCTGGAGAAGGTGAACACTTTCTTCCGGCGGTTGGCGGTGTTGGTCCCGTCGGGGTCCGGCGGGGAGGCGGGGGGGCTCTCCAGGCTCACGTACGGGTTAGAGTCCACGCTGCTCTGGTGGTGCAGCCCGTAGACCTGAGTGGGCAGGGGCTCCTTCCATGAGAGGGACAGGCCGGACTTTCGATTGCCTGTGGGGGGTGAGAAAGAGAAATCATGAGGTTGTTTCCAAGATGGCTGCTGATTCAGAGTGTCACAATACTTAAACTACTAAGTTAATATTACTTAACACTTACTTAATACTTAATTAAAGCAATATCTTAACTTATCAAATGTGGATAACTTAATTATGAGTAAAGCATAAATTAAATGTAAATATTATGAATAAAAGGCACAGTGTGTAGCTTTTGGCAACCATTTATGATAATATTTGAAATAGAAATTTATTCCACTTCACTTTTTGGCTCTTATTGGCCCTCATTTATCAAAGTTGCGCTGAGAATGGTGTAATTTGGATTATTAGTCCGCGTGGCTTTTTATGAACCTGTGTGCACCACTCAATCCACAATCCTGCCATATGCAGGGCAGCTGATGATAAATGTGGCAGGTGAAAACCAGCGTCATTTGAATAAAACTCCCTCAGATATTCATATCTCAGGAGGCCTCGGCCATGGATTTTGCGGCATACACGCACAGAACATGGCAACAATTAACATTATTTAACGCCACATTAGGCTCTTCAGGAAGATTATAAAATGTTATAGAGTTTTGAAAACTAACCCACATTAACTTTTGGCTAATGAAGATTGCATTTGCTATATAATAATATTTCGACAATTAAAAATGATCTTTATGGAAAAAGACTCAACTAAAAAGTTTGCCACCAATAAAAATTTACCAGAAAATATGTTTGAAGTGCATGAAAAAAGTGTGAATATCGGCGGAGCTGCGCCTCGGCCTGAACAGAACTTTACTCGGAAGTGCACACCGCGCAGAGCTGGCAGCCCAGACCGAGACCTGAACCTGGACTTCCCCTGACGAGAAGAGAGCTAGGCACATGCTGCTCAACGCAGCCTGGCGAACCCGAACCGGTGAAAACTGTGGTACTATCGATGATTTTTCTGACCCTCAGGACGCTCAGGAGCTCGGAACACGCTCCCGCTCAACTGCTCCCACCAGGACATTGCCGTGATGTTCAGTAGAAATGGTGTATACTGTATAGATAGACACCACCTCCTGATTTGGCGGAGGATTTAAGCGCAGCATACGCCCACGTCCAGATTGATAAATGCCAAACAGGTGGTGTTTATCCCGTACACCTCATTTACAACCTGATTTTGTCGTACAAAGTTTGATAAATGAGGGCCAGTGTGATTTCACAAATGTCCACTTCTACAAAACACAATTTCCTTCCCGTACCAGGAAAAATATCAAATGCAAGGGCTTTAATCTCTTAAACCCCAACAGGTGCCAGATTTGGGTCCTATAGGTTTTAAGAAGTTAACAGAGCACAACTATTTATAAACCAAACATGTCATCACTCGTGTGCACTGTCTGTGTGGTTCCGGTCGCTCATACCCAGTGTACCCTTGAGCGGTGGGAGGGTGAGGGGGGAGAGAGGGCGGCTGTAGGTCTGTCCCTCTGGCTCTCCTGCGGAGCCGTGGAGGGGCGACGAGTCCTTCTTGCCCGGGTACACGCTCTCCAGCTCTGTGTAAATACCTGTCATCTACAGGGGGGGAAGCAAGGTTAGCGGTTAGCGGTTAGCAGTTAGCGGTTTAGCACATGCACGTATGGTGAGACACTGCAGGTGAATAGGGAACAAATTTAGATTGAGTGATATCATTATGAAACTTTAGATGTGGATCAGTGAAAAAAATGTATTCTATCATTTTATATATAACCAGTATGAATGGATTAACAGTTGCAGCTCTGTTTTGGGGGAAAAGCTGCACTTATACCTACAGGATTGAGGTCAGGTGACTCCGGGAAGGAGGTCCCATCTCCTGACTGCCTCTCCTCGGAGCTTTCCATCTCGTCCAAATGAATTCCTAAAGCACAATAAGCCGTGAAAAGTAACAACGCGCAAAGCCTCTCTCTTTCATCCGCCTCCACAAGAGGAAGATGAAACAGCGCTGGAGCAGCAGCGATGGAGGATGGAGCCTTAAGAAGCACTTGCTTTAGATATAATTGCTGACATTATCATAACACATTTGAATATCAACTATTTGGACGACAGCGGGTTCAGCTGGTTTCCAGACCTCATTGATTTTTCCTGTTTTATTGTAACAGTCGGATACGTACACTGTAAAAAATATTCTATTAGCAAAAAAATCTAATAAATCTAATAAAAAAAAAACACAATTTGAAGAACAAGAACATTTTCAGTATCAGTCTCCAACATAATGAGTTGGCAATAACTAGAAGGGTATGAATACTTCCTGATCCCACTGTAACCTTAATGTGCTGACCATGGCAAAACACAGCCTCATAACCCAGATCTCGGAGGATAATGTTAATTCATTTGTTTTGGCCGGCATTTATCATTCATGCCCAGGGACTCCAACCCAACCCAACGCTGCGTAATAAAAACTACCCATAAAGCGCGAGGCTGTGTTCTGGCAAATTGCGCATTTACAGAGTAGAGCTGAATTTGTTTTTCTTATAGGGTTTACTGCGTCATACCCATTCCCAGGTGCGTGCCGATGATGCAGTCGTCCGAGGTCCTGTCGCGGACGCTGCCCCGGTACGATGAGCCGGCGATGCGCACGGAGCTGCTCCTCCGGTGGTGCTGCTCTGGGCCGTCAGGATCCAATATGGCTGCGAGGAGAACGGAAAATTTATTAGATTCATTTTGGGGTTTTTATTAGATTTGCCGTTATGTTCTATGGCTGTGCTCTTGTATTGAAGTAGTGTTTGTTTCTTCTATGCGGCTCTTTGGGGACTTAAAGTTGGTAATGCTACACAGGCAAAGGTAGGTTGGATTGGAGGGGCTGAGAACAAACATTATTTAATTTGAATTAAAAGACCTGTTGTTTAGTAAATCCTAGTTTCATCTTTATTTTATTCCTATATAACTTCATAAAGGAAACTGTTGTTTCTTAGTTTTAGGGTGATTCTTCTACTGAAAAACTCTATACCAATGTATTTTTTGACAAACAATAAGAAATAAAAGAGGGATAGACTAAATTAAATTGTTAGTTGTGGTCCAAACTCATTTTTAACTTTCCTAACACATCGCTAACATCTAACAAGTCTTCACAGAAAACACCACCTATACTTATAATTAGATGTACAAAGTCCGAATTTACAATCTACTGAAGGAGGAAACTCAAAGTCTGCCATGTATACAGTGCAGTGCAACTAAACTATTTCCTATTTCTTTCTCTCCTCTCTCCTGTTCTGTGACTCACCGCTGCTCTTGAAACCCAGAAAGCGGGAGAGCTTGTTCTGGCAGCGGCCTTGCTCTTCGTAGGTCAGGAGCTGGTAAATGAACTGCCAGATGAGCTGTTTGGCTGGAGTGTCCAGGACTGGAAACACGTCCACTATCAAGGTGTCCACATTTCTGCAAGCACATGCCAAAGGAAAAAGATAATCTAAAGTCTAAAAAGTTGAAATTGAAGCGAAGGCTGCAATCATTATGCTGCCAATGCTCCGCCATCGGCCTCCGACCAACATCAACCACCACCAACCACTCAGTCACACATCACTCACCCAGGCACCTGGTATTTGTTCACTGTCTCCCATCCAGAAACAAACCAGGCCCATTCCTGCTTCAGAGATCTGACAGTATCAGCAGCAGCTACTGTCGAGTATTGTAGAAGTCTAAATTTCATTTCTTTATTTGTTCTCTTTACATTGTATGCAACATAATTAATCTTGTACATACAACTTGAATATGGAAATAGATACATTCCATGCAGAAAAAGGACAGGAGTAGGTGGAAGAGTAACTCTTATTTAAACCCAATCCCCTTCTCAATTTGATATACAGTTAACCTGCTATCCTGCTAATTACATGGGTAGCAGGTTCTCTACATAATAAGAAAAACTGTGGAGGTACAAAGAAATCTGTCGTATGATATTAACTTGTGTAGTTTCCCGCCACCATGTGTGTAATGTATGAATGACTGTGAAGCGCGAAGTATCATGTGTTATGAGTCGGGCAGGATACTGTTTTTAGGCACTGATGGCATCGAAAACAAATATTTTCCTTTAGAGCAAGTTTTGTTTTTGGTTTGGCAGGACCTGAGATGGCACTAAAGAAAGTTACTTGGTTGTATTGAAAAAACTATTTTTCAGGTACCGATATTGTAAACCAAGTATCATTTAAGTACAATACCCAGCCCTAGTCATGTGAAAAGAGCTATACAAATAAGATGTCCTTCCTCTTGCTGTAGTTTAGCAGTTCATAATTTAGTCTTTTCACAAATGTTAATAATGCACACTGCGATCTGAATCTCTATTTAAAACAAAGCACACGTGTATGATTGTATGCACTGCAAAACAATTAAATATGTTTTCTAAAGTTATTCAGCCTTATTTATTAGAAAGCAACAAAATGAGTTGCTCGATACTGGGATTAGTCACAGCAGTTGTTTGTCCCATGCTATTTCTGTTCATTACCGTTGTGTTTATCCTGGGAATGCGGTCTAATCACTGCTTAATGGCGAGGTCTGTGCACGCGCCCACATAACCTGTTCATCTGCATCTATTTCATCCCCACGTCCCCTCTGCCTTCTTCTGCAATGCAACAACACCCCTCTGCAGCCCTCCACTGTACGCAGTATACTGTAAAAGTACAGTTTCCAAGGCAACAGCTAATTCTTTGTAACTTATCACAAGTCAACTTTGGAAGACAGTCTACAACAGCACAATGCTGTGCAAGAAATGAGCTTGTTATTTCCACATCATGCCACCTTCTGATTTTACGACAGCGTGTTTTCTTGTTTGCAACAAATACCACAGGTGCAGCCTTAACGCTTTGCCTTTCCTGACCTTTTCTGATGCTTCAGTATGTTTATACACAGTGTCATTCGGAGGTTACTATGAGTCAGATGAGTGTATATAGCAGACCCAGCGTACCTGTGCTGGAAGAAGGTCTCTAGGGACTTGCAGACGGAGTATCTCTCTTGAATTGTCAAAAGGTGCTCCAGCTGTTGGCTGAATGTGCGTCCGTGAACTTTGATGCTCGGAGGGAGGATCTCGGCGACCCACTGCAGCGAACTGAGGGCTGGAGACCTAAGATACACACAACAAGCAAAAAAAGAAGGAGTAGAAGAAATATATTACTGACATAAATATAAGACAAAAATGTATTGTCATTGTCAAGTTTTCTTGTCATCTTATGTTTTCATGTAAAAAAAATAAGGTGGGACTTAAAGGTTTGCTCCTCCTGGTTTTTGTCTTGAAAACCATGAGTGTGCCAATTCTGTTCATTCGCTGACGAATGAACAGCAAAACGTCTTGCACTTCAACTACAGAGTACAGATGAAGACTGAAGAATCTTTGCCTACATATAAAATAAGTTATTTTATGTGTAAAAATTGCCAAAATTACCTATATTTCCAGCGACAATATTTAATTAATGAATAGAGTCAGGTTTAAATGTATGGTTTTATTTTGTTTATATTATATTAATTACAACGATTTGCTCAAATGGGGATTTTGGATATCTTGTTTTTTTTAAATAATCACGTAATTGGTGAATACATCTATACAAATTTGGATTGTTTGTTTTTTGGGGTTCAAACCTCAATAAATCAGGCTAGGAATTAAATATTGAAAAATACCTCTCAACAAGCCTTCAAATTTTTGGAAAACTGGAAGGTTTTTAGTTTGTAGGAGCTACTAGTGGAGATGTTGCCACAATGTGAGACAAATGTATTGTGAGAAAATGGTCATTGAATTTACATTTTCCCATATAGTTCTATGGAGAAACATTGAACAGTGCAATAATTACACTCTTTATTGTAAAGATTAGGTCACTTATTTGAAAGTTTATGGGGCCAATCTTGCAGCACCTAGGCGCAGGTTGCAGGTTGCATATCGTAGAGCGCACTCTGCTGGCGCAGTGAGTGGGCTGGGCTGTGCCACCATTGGTCAAAACCCATAACCAATCAAAGAGTAGGGCCTAGGCCTCCTAAATCCTAAACCTCCTGCAGCCCCCCCAAGCAAGGTTCAACTATTTAAACAGAAACAATTTGTGTATGAATAATACAAATTTTAATAAATGAAAAAAGTTGATATATCTCGATGAATAATTCTAGTTAAGCAATTTTAAATATTTCAGAACACAAAGCTGTAAAATAAAGTGTGTAGCCCTCTGTACAGGCCTATATTTATTTTTACACTATACAATATTCACTCTTTAAAATGCACTAGAAATAATTGTTTTATGTTATACATAGAGATGGGAAATAACCATAATTATTAGCCTAAAAAGCTGGTAGGTGCGTGATGCGGCGGGGCAGAGTCACTGCGTGTCCAAACAAATGTGGTTGATAGGCCTACAGTCTATATTAGAATATTTTGTTCAATTACACAACTAATGTGCGTGGCCAGACAAATACAAGCCTATACTTTGCAATAAAAAAGTTAAGCTGTAATCAACATGAAAGATATGACTAAACAATGTCAGTATCTTAATTGTTAAGAAAATGAAACGAAATAAATGAATAAATCAAGCTTTTATTAAGGAACATAACACTAGGCTATACAGCATCGCAATAAGGTCACTATGCACATAATGGCCAAATGCGAGTCTGTCTTGCTCCATATATTACGCAGCCAGGTTTTCAACCCGCAGTCACCAATGACCCGCAGTCTCCACACGGGGGCAGCAGATTCACACATACCGTTCTTCTCACCTTCACCTGTCTGTC
>OMNZ01099420.1:0-23883 GCA_900303255.1 Lesueurigobius sanzi | reverse complement strand
GGGGGGGGGGGGGGTTGGGGGGTGGTGTAATCCATGACAGGTGCTTCTCAGGAGGTCTACGTGCTCACAGGACATGGGTCTTATCACAGTCCTTATGATGTGTGTACGGAGAAGATTATACTGTGTGCAGATGGGAAGAGGAGGACTGGAAATGTCACCAAGACTGCTCAAAAGCCTCAATGAACTACAGTATGAGCTGTTTGCTTTAGACTACACGCTTGCACTCATAATAGGCAATAGAGGAGGAGTATGTCATTTTGATTTTCATAACAGAAGGGGTATGCAGTAAAATATAAAGTTCAGTTCAAAGGTTTGGGAACACTTTCTTTATGTATTGTTTTTTCTTGATTCTCACTGAAGGGATTAATTTATGAATAAACACAAGTGAAATTATGTTTTTAACGTTCTTTTAGTAAGACAGGTGGTTTGTTTACCTGCTTAGTTTCGGCTAACTTCCTGTAGCCTTCGTCATAAGCGTCATGTGATGGTGAAGTTGTTATGGCAGTGCAGTTTTGGACCCAAAGACAGACTCAAGACAATAGTCAATAATTTCAAGAGTTTTATTCAAGCCTGGCTGGTCAGGAATCTTCACCACAGGAGCTGGAATCACAGGTGCTGGAAATCACAGGAGATGCAGGTAAGTAGAATATAAACTAAACTTGAGGAGCCAATTGCGAAATCGCCATCTCTTCGACGGAACAATCTGAGTCTGTCTGGAGAGCTGGATCTTTTGACTGCAGCAGCTGGTTGCAGATCACTCTGGTGAGTAAATGGTAAATAATAAATGGTAAATGGTCACATTTATATAGCGCTTTTCTACCTGCTTTTAGGCACTCAAAGCGCTTTACATCAAGGAACCACTCACCCATTCACACTCTCATTCATACACCAGTGTACACAGACACTGGAGGCAAGGTGGATGAAGTGTCTTGCCCAAGAACACAACGACAGTGTGCGCCTGCAGGGATCGAACCACTAACCCTCCGATTACAAGACGACCCGCTCTACTATTTGCGCCGAGTAAAGCTGGACACACACTAGAGGGTTTTTAGCCAGATTTTTAGTCTTTCTGTGTCTGAGGAGGCGTGGCTCAATACAAACTTTCTCTCATGGCATGATCTGTGGTGGGACTCCTCGATGGTGTATGTGTGTGTCCTCATGTCTGTCCATAAGCCATGTTGCGGATACCTCCATATTGAAATGGCGCAATGCATCATTGGGGCAGATAAGACTCGGTCGCTAATGCAATAGCTTACTCTAGCCGCATTATTCTGAATTTAACAATGTTTACAGATGTTATTTTCCAAATCTGCAAAGGACGCTGAAAGGACACAAACTGAGGACAGTATTTTCCTGATATAGAGGGCTTATATAGTTTCCGGCACTAGTTGGCGCTATAATTAGTACAAGTACATACCCTCAAGAAGAACAACAACACATAGTTATCAAATATTGGAATCAATAGCAAATATACCTCGAACGTCTTATAATATTCACAAATTGGTGACAGATTTCAGTCTCTGGAGTCGGGATATGCCCCTATTTAAGACCACAATGCAACGCGTCAACGTGAAAATATGTGAAAAAAACATGAAAAAACGTCATCATGGTGGTATCCCTGAAACGGCGTGTGTGTGGTCTCCCAGGAGTGAGAAAGGGTGTATGCTTCCGTCGTCCCCGTTCATTGACGTCGGTGCACGTTTCCTGATCTCAATGGCTTCTCTGATCCAGGTACTTGTTACTTTCGGCACGGATGATCCTGGCATACAAGGTTAAGGTGAACTTTATTGTCCCCGTAGGGAAATTTGTCCTCTGCATTTGACCCATCCTTCGATACCGCTGGGGCAACCCGTCAGGAGCAGTGGGCGACCGCAGTACAGCACCCGGGGACCCATCTCCAAATGTGGAGCCAGGCTCATGGTCAGAATCCCCTGGCTGGAGGATTTAACCTAATGTGCATGTTTTGGGAAACCCATCCAGACACGGGGAGAAAGAAAGGCTGGGAATCGAACCCGGGAACTTCTTGATGTAAGGCAAGAGCGCTATCCACTCTGCCAGCGTGCCGCCGGTAGGGACAATGTCAAGGTCATCCGTAGCCGCTTTCTTTCTTTGATTACTGCTTTATCCACTTTTGACACATTTTGTTCTCAATTAGTTTAGTTTAGTTTATTTGTTTATGTGAGCACTAAACATTCTGCTCAAAAGGAGTGGGCCGAAGTAAGAGCTTATAAGCGCCCACCCCCAAAACCAATACAATAAAATTCCCATTTCACAAGGAACACAGTGCAAAAGGAACAAAACAACAGCAAAAAAATGGCATACACTTGCAGTAACTGATTATGAATTGCATTTTCTAAATGAACTTCTGGTCAAAAAATGGTTTTCCCTTTGTAGACTGTTGGAAACCATTTCAGATCACTACCTTATGAAGCTCATTGAAAAAATGCCAAGAATAAAGGGTGCAAATGTTACAGAAATTAAACTATCAAAACATATTTTGAGTTATTTAACCCTTATTTTGTTTCCTACATAATTCTATGAGTTCTTTCATCAATTCAATTCGTAAATAGTGTTGAAAATAATATAAAGCAAATACATGAAGTCTCCAAAGTTTAGACTGGTACTGTATTCTGCCAGTGATTCACAAGCTATAGGTCAGAAATTTCACAAGACGTTTTGGAAAAAGGGGTCTAAGAATGCTAGAATTATGATGAAGGGAGGGCATTTTTATATTGATTATTATTCAAGAATAAGCTTCAAATACTATAGTACTATAGTTATTGTTTGGGTGGAAAAGTGTATGGGTTTAATCGATGCTGTATATCCACAGGTAAAACCTGGGTCAATGGGTGAAAAGGGGGGAACCACTGATGTAGGAAACACATTGATGTTATTCCATGTAAATCATCAAGAGGTACCAGGCCTGGGAGAGTTCTGAACTTCACTAAACAAACCTGGCCCCATATCTGTAAGCAGCACCAGGGGAGAGGTACCAACTTCATCTCTCATTTGTCTCCAAATGTTTCAGAGTTCATAATGAAATAAATGTGTTTATTACTGGTGATTTACTTTTGTTATTCATATTTTCTTTTTAACTTGTGTGACTAAACTCTACAAGCTAACATTCCAGTTTGCCAAAGTTACTTTATTTTCTCAATTTCTGGCAGCCTTCTCGCAGAGAGGTGACACATGGAGGTCCCAATATGTAAATCTATGTTTTGGTTTGGAAAACAGTATAAAGTGTAGCTCCCATGATTCCTGCTCATGTGCGTTATCAGGATAATGACGTCCGGTAAAAGCAGGTAACTAGGCAACTCTGCAAACGGCCGAGGCTGGTCACTTCCCCTCTCCATTTACAATCAGCATGCGCAGGCCTTATGGACCCTGATGTTTCCTATTGATAAAACCTACGTCACTATTACTTACAAGAAACAAACCTTTTGCTTGACAACAATGAGAGATTAAGCTGTGTGAGAATTAACACACATTTTTCTCAGAGGCAGAAATTGGACCTAAAGTCATGACCACATTGTGTGAAAGGGTGAGCGGGTGGAACATTAAAGTCATCACAGAATAAAAGCTAAACACAAAGGATTGGAGGAAATCCCACAAACCAACTGGTCCAGCTGAGTCAACACATCGCTCGAAAAATCACTGTGTCTGTATCAGTGTCCTCACAGCTTGTTATTGAGTGCTTTTTTTGTTTCCCACGCCATCTTCAGTTTAACTGAGACTCACCTGTCACACGCTTCGGTCACATCAAAGCAATGTCAACTATCAATCCCATAATGGCCCAACTCTTTTTTATGTTTACAACGTGCCAAACTAATCAATTTTCACGTTAATTTGTCATAATTATGCATTAAAGTAAAAGGTACTGTAAGGTTTTGCCCTGGCATTCTCTCTGCTGAATAAAAATACAAATTTACAAAATATCAATACAAAACACAACATTCCATCTTGGAGGCAACCTTAACCCTCCTAAAGACTAGGATGACTAGGGTCCTAATCATTTATTTATTCAGCACATTAGAATTTTATGTAAACTATTATCAAATTGTGTCTTATTGAACTGTATTCTTCAGTATGTGTGGGTTCTTAGTCATACAGGAGTTGTTTTCCAACCTTTAATACCAAGAGAGGAGGGACTTAGAGGTTAGGGGTGATATTATCTTTAGAACTGGGATAGATAAAGGAAGAAAACAAAACAAGTTTGCCTTCAAATACAATAAGTTGAGTACAAAAGTCTAATTGAGCTGTAGAAAATAAGACATGCAGAATTTACAAAGCCCACAGGTTTTTTATATACTGTATGTAGAGTTCAATACAAAGAACAGATCAGTGCCATTGTCAAAAACTACATGCTTGTCATTTTCTCTTTTGTAGCTGTGTATTTAATGATCAGATCTATTTTAGCACATTATTAACCCTCGCCCTGCACTCATGGCTCAAATTGACTTGGATCATCCCTCGCCCTGTACTGATGGGTCAAATTTACTTGTATTATACGCACACACTTTTATTTGTTTTTGTTTTTTTAAGGGTTAGAATTAAGTAGTGATTTTGTGATTCTGTGACATGGCAATTTATGTTGCCATCAGTGCAATTTGTCTAAACTTAAAGTTTTGATGTCATTGCGCAAGACTCTCTCCCACTTACACATCACAAAAGAAGCACAGGGCTCTTTCCTCTCTCTCATCGCTCTGTGCACTGTCCGGCCCTGACTCACGACTCACAGACTTTAGAATTTAAAATGAATTAAGAAGACTGTTTGGACAAGTACAATATTTAACCCAGCACCAACCGTAAAAGTGAATGTGAGGTCAGTCTTGTCTTATCTTAAAAAGGTCAAGTTGTAAATGTTTTTTGTTTGGTTTCTGAGAGATGTACACAAACTTGGAAGTGCTCAACTGTGAATTTAGATGACTGTATTCTCTATTATAAACCAGTGATTCCCAAAGTTGGGGTCGGGACCCATTGGGGGCCACAGGACATTGTGGTGGGTGGTCCCAAAATATTGCTTTAAAAAAAAAAACATTAATAAACCAGATTTGAAATACTTTGTACCTGAAATAATCACTAACTATACTATACAGTGGAGGGCCCAGAGTTCTCGGCCCAGTCATTTTGGGGGTGGCCATCCAAAAAAGTTTAGAAACCCCTGTTCTAAACCATGAGTTACGTTGGCCATTTCCATCACTGGAAGCTGAATGGAATAGTCAGTTCTTGGGAGTGATGTAATTGTGGGCATGTGACTACCTCTGTCAGAGTACTAAGAAAAAGATTAATCTTTAACCAGCCATAACGGCAATGGGGCTTTTAGGCCTGTTCTTTATGGCTCAGAGGAGGAAGTCTTCTCCACAGTTGGTTTGGTTGCCTCTTGAAAGAAAGCTCTATGGCGCTTTATGTTTTTACACAGCCAATTATAGAATTTTGGCTCCAAACCAATATTAAAGAGTCTACAAAAGTCTTCCCCCTCTGGAAGCTCTCCTGTTTCAGTGGATATTTTTAATCTTGGTAAAGGTCAGAATCAAAACAGCAGGATTAAGGGAAAGACGATCCGCCGACTGACTCTTTCCACATGATGCTTAGCAATAACAATGAATAATCTATATGTTTTATAATTATCTTACAATTGTTCAAGGAATAGTTCTTGCTAACAAATGTCAGGTGTTAATGTTGGGAGAAATTAAGCATAGTGTTATATTCTTCTAGAAAACAAAAGGAAATGGAGCTTTATTTATTTTATATAGCTTTTGTACTTTCCTCAAGTCAACTAAAACATCCTCACAGCATCCAGAAATGTAAATAAGTACTCAGGGTTCACGTTTGGAATTTTGTTTTAAAAGTGAAATGTGTTTCTGGTTATGTAGGCTACATTATTTGTGTTACATGTAAAATCAATAGGTTTGTAATATATCTACAGTACATGCCATTACTGTGACCCTTGGAAAACACCCTTTAAAATTGCAATGACATCTTCAACAGCTGTTTTCACAAACTTCTTGGAGGAAGATTTGACAACAGACCACCTCAGCTATTTCATTAATGATTTTTACCGACAGAATGTAAAGTGAGTAAAGCATGAACTGCCCAGGACAATGTCAGAATTCATTTCTTTGCAATATGTCAACTGTGTTACCTTTCTTACTTCAATTACAACAATTAGGACAGGGTAAAGTCATAGCACAGACTTGTTTTGGCTTGAATGTCCACAGGGTTCACCAAGAATATTGAATGTGTTGATGTGCTTTTCTTTCATGTACAAAACCTTCCTTCTTGGTTTGATTACCAGCCTTTTCAAGTCTAAAGATTGTGAAGACAAAACAATTGCATTTAAACAATTTATTCTTAACAAATGTAATTTCACAAAAAGAAACAGAACAGTTATAAATAAATACAAATAAATAATATTAAGATAAGTACTTTTATAATGTGACGATGCTTGACAGGAGCATATCACAATCACCGAGCAGATAGTCTCTTTTTAAGGTGGACATTTTGTTGACCACCTTGAATCGGAGCGACCTCTGCTCCAAGTCTTCCTCTGTGATGCTATCGAAGAAGAAATCCTCATTGAAGATTGGGTTGCGGCTCTTTCTGATCACTGTGCTTCGCTGCTTTTGGACTTTCCCTGGAACCAAACTCAGGCTAACGCTGCAGTTTATTATCTTAGGATCCACAGAAAGTGGGTACAAGCCTTCTGCGCTAATCAGGCGAACCCGGAGTCTCAAATTTTCGGGGCAGTACTCGGCGAACAATCTCAAGCTGCCGTCTTTTCCGATGGGCACCATTTTCTCCTTCATGAGCCTCTCCCGGTGCAAGCTCAGATCCAAGGGGAAAACTGCGGGAGGGGCCAGGCTGCAGCCACTGGGCAGTTCGCTCAGCACCTCTGACCCCCTCCTCATTATGTTGGGGCTGTTGTCCGTGGAACTCCCTTCGTCAGTGGACAGAGAATTGTTCCTCGATACCATTGCCTTCCTCATATTCCGAGACAGGAGCAGTTCATGGCTCAGGGCCTTGAAAAGCGAAGACTTGGGGTATCGGTTTAAAAGGGGAGAGCTGAACGGCGAGGATTCCGTTGAGGAGGTTGTGTCACTGTCAAAGGCGTGTTGCCAGTGGAAAGACCGGGGAGAAAGCCGGGACGATAGGTGGTTCAGGCTAAAGGACGATGGAGAGGGACAGGGCGAGGAAGCAGGAGAGAGTTTCGGGCAGATGCTGGAGCGGCTTCGAGGGAGGAGTAGCGGGGAAGTGGAATCGCTGTGGAAGATGGATTCTTTTCTGCGAGTGTGCGGGCTTTCCAGTAAGGTGCAAAAGCCGTAGCAAGTCTGTGTTTTGGCTAAATGCGGAAGAGAAAGAGCAGCTTGACTTTGTGGATCTGCATTTGTAGTTTCCTCGTCACTGCAAACTTCGCCCGGGCTTTCATCCACGCTCTCCACTTGAATAATATGCGGACTAGGGACCTCGTAGTGAGTGGGTTCCAAGGTAATTTTAGGCGGCGTTTGGACAATACGGGGCACTCGACCATTTTCTAAATTGTGGTGCAGCGACGGGATGGTGGGAGGGATGCAGAATTCGGGAATGTTGTCCGGAGTGATGACATTGGGACACAAGGAAATCCGCTTGGGCTTGTCCATCTTCTCACCAAACATGATGCCGCTCAGTTTGAGTTTGAACTCGGCTGAAGGCATGGGTTGCCCAGAAGTGTCCACGGATTCGCGAAGCTTCTCCACGACCCACATGGGAATCCTCCGAGTCGAATCTGTAAACAGTACAAATAGTTTCAGAAAATATGCTCTTTGCAACTGTTGAGTATTGCAAATATGAATTGTCTGATGACAGTCTTTCCAAAATGGACTCATGGATACAATAAACTAAATTGAAAAGCCATATGAAGTGCTTTATGATCTCACATTTGTGGAAACAAATAAGGCTTCTCTTGAGTTTTGTGGTAAAGGATATAGATATTTATCTTTCAAGATAAGTTGCTTGGTCTTCAACGCGCCTGTCGTTCCTATAGGTGTGCCGAGTCTTCCCTGTTTGGTAAAGGATATGGGAAATATTCTGAAGGATCTGGCAACGATCTGATATGACACATTAGTCGATTAGTGTGTAAGGAGTAGGTTCCAGAAACTTTTGGGACCTCCCAATCCAACACACCAACAATCAAAAAAGTACATGTAACTACTTGACATTTGAGTTACATTTCAAGCTATTTCTAGTTTCTCTCCATGAGTTCTGTGGTCAATACAATCCATGCAAGACACCTTCAAGTTATGATGTCACTGTATGAAAAATAACACATTTCAGGGAAGGCCCAATTGGAGTGCTGGGGTTTCTATGATTACGACTGCCCGGTTTTGTTTTCTGATTACTAAAGGATACGGTATACAAAATGTCCAATAAATAAACAAACAAACAATCAATCGTTTTCTTACCTTGTCTGAGTGGATGCAGGTGGAAATGCGATGATCTCTGCTGTCCTAGTCCAGCAGCTCTGAGACTGTTCTAGAGCAGGGGCCAGTTTAACACATGCACCTCGGTTGAAGGGCCGCCCCCTCCGCTCACCCACCCACCATGTTCCCATGACGACCCTGGCATGGGACCACACAACAGAGAGATGAAATTACCCCCAACAGATGTTTTAAAAGATGTCACACTGTCAGCGTCACATCTTTGCACAGTGGTCAAGCTGATTTTGTGTTCTGGTCTGGTCCACTCCCCGGTGACAAAGATGGTGGAGACTGAAGCTGCCAGTGCATTGTCTTTTTTTACAAAACTAGTTTACTAAGAGTTGTCTTAATAGATGCAACAATTGATAGAGAAATGAAAATAAAACTTGTAACATGCTTGTAACTTCATGAAGTAAATGCTATGTCTACTTCAATAAATTACAATTTAAGGTCATTACAACTACTAATGCACTCATGTAAAAGTCGTGACAAACTTTTATTTTGTATTTTTTTTTTTGCTTTAAAGGAAAGGCTTGGACTTGGGCAGTATATGGCACAGTCAAATATCTGCTACCCTCTAGTGGTGATATTATAGGCCCATGAGTCAGCTGGTGTAAATCTAGAAATGAAATGACATGTTAGATTCAAGGGGACATTACATCATGAGCAACTAACAGCTTTTTGGTAGTGGCAATTATTCTGCTCATTATTTGGGAAGATAAAACATGACTTGCCAATGGCTTGAAACATATCCTACAAAATTGTACACTCACGCATAGACTGGGCCAAAGTATGCATATAAGGCAACCCAATCAGCTAGTATTTTTATTTATTTATTACAAATCACTGAAGGTTTCTCATTGACCTTAGGTACAATATGAGTTTAACCACACGAGGGCGCTTTGGACCACTGGTTCAATAATATAATATGTGTGTCAAGTGCGTTGCCTGTGGGGTCAATATGCCAACCGTCCACATGAGAACATGAGTAGGCCTAGCCCACTGTCTAACGCCTCATTGACTTAGTTATGATAACTATAAGCCCACATCAGAGTAAAATATTCTGGGTGGAAGTGTTCTAAAAGGAGATGAGCGCAATGACGTTTGACAGCCCTCTGATTGCAGTGGAATTAGACTTTCATTACAGTTCTGTTGTACATGTTTTATGCGAGCATTTGTTTTAGAATTAAACACGCTGGAGGGGCAGGTGGCACTTTCACGTATACTTTGAAGTCCCTGACTCTACGTGGAGCTGGGTTGATTGGTCCCATCGTCAGTTACACGCACGTACGCAGGCCAACTTATCGCAAATCCGCGCTTTGGGTCAGCTTTTCACTGGACAGTTCCTCCCTCGCGCGCGCTTATCGGTGGGATGGAGAGGCTCATGTGACGCCGCTTCCTCTCCTCTCCTCTCCTCTCATCTCTCTCCACTGTACGATAAACGAGGAGGGGCTTGGCGCGCGTGCTGGAGAGGACCGCGGCCGATGTGTGTGTCGCCTGGTATAGGCTCCCATACATCCAGGTTAGCCCCGCGCGCACCGACCTCGAAACAAGCGGGGGGGGGGTGTCATATGCGTCCATTTTATCATTAAGCTCTACGGTCGTGGGAGTGCGCGTTTTTGGCGGTGCGCTGTCTGTGGAGACCTCAAAACGACTGGTTCGCGACAGGGTGGCGCGGGCCGAGCGGTGTTGGCTCAGCGGGAGAGCGGCGCTGCAAACATCGCTTGGATCCACTGGCTTCTCCCCGTGGTGGTCACTGACATGTAACTGCTGCTGCTGCTGCTCCACCTCGGCGTTCGGCTCTGGTCGTATAGCCTACAAGCGCTCGCCTTCCTCCGCCTGTCAGACATCTTCAGCAAAAACCTGAGTGTGGCCATGACAGGCTGCCGTGACATTGACTCGTAGAAAGAGGTAATAAGGTTAGTATTTCATCGCCCTACTTGTTTGGCCGTGTTCAAGAGCGAGTGGTGTGCAGATTTGATCACGTTTAGTGGGATTTGGCGAGGGGGAAAGTGGGTGAAAAAGGCGCTGCCTGTGCGCGCATCCCCAAAGCCTTGCACAGCACTGTGTTCTGTACTCGCTTTTGACCTCAATGTTATCTGGCTGGGCTCAACATCAGAGCTGACCCTGGCGGTTGTGAGGCTCTTGCGCGCGAGTGTGTGTGTGTGTGCGTGTGTGTGTGCGTGCGTGTTTGTGCGCGTGTGTTTGTGTGAGGATGTTGTAGGCTCAGTGCGTGCGTGCGTGCTGGTGAGAGGCCGTGCGTGTGTGGGAATGTCTGTGCGCGTGCGTGCGGATGTATGAGTGAGGGATAAAGCTGAGGATTGTTTGGTGGAGGCGGACAGTTCTGTGGGAGGCATGACTGGGAATAGACATTTCCTCCTGGGCTGGAGTAACACTACTTCATCTCACCGACACATTGGACAAACCACACCCAATGTATTGCTTTTGCTTATTATTACTGGGGGACGCTTAACTAAATTGTGTTGTGATGCCCTTTTGCTTTCACACTTTATTTCATAACATGTTTAATTTACATATTTGAACAGAAACCGTAAGCAATTTGTCTTTTTTATCATAACATGTCAAACCCATACAGGGCCCATGTGCTGATAGAGGATATTATACGCTCCTCTCTTTCACACAGGGAGCTGGAGTCACGTGAGTGTGGTCAGGGCTGTAGTTTTTAGTTGCAGTGACATTTAACAGGAATGGACTGCAGGCAAAGAACTTAAGACAACAACACTGAATAACACTGAATCAAACAGTGTAACCATGTTATATGTGCACAGATAATACTGAGGTCAGGACCCCCTTGAAAATGAGATGGTTCATCTCAATGGGGCTATCCTTAAATAAATTGAAATTGCATTAAAAGATCCAGATCTTTATGCAGTGTGATGAGGGGGCTTCATTTATCAGGCAGTTTTGGTACGACAAACATAGTCAACTCGATACAGTGGTCAGGTATTTGGGTTTTGTTACCTGCACAATATACTGTATCATTAGGCAAGACAAGGTTAGTTATCACAATTTGCACACAATCCCCCCAAATATATATATATATATATATATAAGTTGTCAGTGTCATATGCACAGCTAAAAATAACTGGATTTGAATATTGTCAGAGTTGAGGCCTGTCTCACATCCTCTGGCAGACTGTTCCACATTTTAGCTGCGTAAAACTGAAACACAGCTTCACAGTGTTTAGTCCTGACTCTGGGACCAGCAGGAGACCACCTCCTCAAAGCTCGAGATAGTCTCTAATATCTAACATGTCAGAGATGTACTTTGGTGCTAGACCATGAAGAAATAAGCAGAGCTGTTTTAAAGTCTACTCTCTGGGCAACAGGAAGCCAGGGCATAGACCGGAGCACTGGACTAATGTGGTTATATTTCTTGGTTATTAGGTGGTTAATATATGCAAAATCACTGAGATCTGTGATTTTTATGGTAACATAATTATAATTATGTTATAATTATTAAGTAAAGTTGGCTTTTAATCATTTTCCTACTTGACTTTTTTAGGTCTTGTTTTAATGACAAAAACACATTTCTTATGATTTATTATTCAATTTTTTTTATGGAACTTCCTGTGTGAAATGGTTTAGTAAAATGTCATAGTAACCATTATATTCAAATGTCAGGAATATATTGCATTTATAGATTTTTAGGAGTGAATAAGCCATGCAATATAAATCATGGTGTGTGTCCAAAAAGAAGAGAAGAGAAGAGCTTCTTAATTTCTAAACGCAGTAGTGAGATCAGGACTATCTCTCATTTGGAACAGGCCTGTCACAATCACAAAATATGATGATTGATATCATGAGACAGGAAAATAAATTGCGATAAATGATCATATTGAAACCCACGGAACAAGGGCCCAGATGATCCATTTTTTAACTTGTGTTGCAGGTTGAAAATACATGTCGTAAGAACAATATATACAATGTACAATAGGCGAGAATGAATGCGAGGGAGAGAGTGAGTGGTTGGTGGTGGTCGGAGGGCAGCTTCTGTCACCACTGAGTATGGAGTGAATGGAAGCTAATCCCCTATGCTTGGCTCAATTAACCTGGAGTTTTGGACCAATTCCATAGATAGGCGAGTGTTACATGTCCATTATAATACTAATTAACAACACATCGCTGCTTTACAGGCTTACAAACAGGAGTAGCTTTTTTTAAAAGTAATTATTTAATTGCTTTAAAGCTTTGTCATTTAGCTATGTCTTGAGATACAGATAACTTTTATTTCACCCATGGTTAGTGGTAGTCTTGTTTGTTTGCGCTTTCAACTAGAATCTATTCAAATGTTCCAGATCAAAAGTTTAACCTCTTAAACCCTATAGGACCCAAATTGGGCACTAAAATCTCTCTCCTTCCTCTCTCCTTCTCCTTTCTCTGTCTCTTTCCTTCGTCTCTCTCTTCTCTTTCCTCTCTCTCTCCTTCCCCTCTTTCTCTCCTTCCTCTCACCCTCTTTCCTTCTTCTCGATCTCTCCTTCTCTCTCTGTCTCTTTTCTTCCCCAGGACGCAAATTGGGCCTGTTGGGGTTTAAGAGGTTAAATATTGTGCATCTTGAAACAAACGTAAAATTTTTCAGAGAGTTCAATTTTGTCTGAGAGTCCTGTATTTCAGCCGAAGTGAGTTTTTCTTTGCTCCTGAACAATGTTCCTGGCAGTTGTTGCTTCGCACAACCACTAACCATGACTGGAAAAAAAAAGATTTCTGTGTTATCATTCATCCATCTATCCATCCATTTTCTTCCGCTTTATCCGGGGTCGGGTCGCGGAGGCAGCAGTCTGAGCAGAGAGGACTGGGTTATCATTCATATTCTATGAAAAATGGCCTCAAGATTAAAAGGTATGTAAAGTTTTGGCCACAACTGTAGCTGTGATTGGCTGAAAGGGGTGCGCTTAATCCAATCAGCATCAAATATTTCCTCAAAAGTCCATCCTTTCCCCAAACGATTTAAGTCTTTCCAGAAATATCACTTTCAATAGCATACAAGTTGCATAAACGTGAAGTACAAGGAAACCCAATTTACCTCAATGAACAATTACCATGCAAAATGAAAAATTCAAATGAACATACAGATGATAAATATTGTCCATCTACCATTTATTGAACAAAAACAGTGATACAGTGATTATGGAGACCTAGGATTTGGAGCCTTGGTGGTGACCGTGTGATTTCCGCCTCTGCTGTCACACATGCTCCGTCATCAGGGACACATTCCTGGTCAGAATTCCCCCAAAAGTGCTGTGTCGGCCGGAGTCAGCAGAGTGCGAGCGTTGAGCCGCAGATACAGTGGGGAAGGGGGGGTACTACTCTCCCTGTCAGTATCTGATCACTTTAGGCCTGGCCCGCCTCCAGAGCCAGCCCCCCCATAAAGTGAATGAGCTGGCAGTTCTCTTCACTCCAACCTGAAATCTGTGTTTCCGGTGTTTCTCTCCACGGACCAAAGAAAGCTGAAGACACAGTATGGGAAATTTAGCCTGACACAGATGGTCGGCCGCACGACAGCACTTCAGCTAACTTTCAAATCAGAGGAGACTCGTTTTGGATGTGACGCTCCAGGTTTTCGAACATGTTTCCGAGCAGCACTGACAGAATATCAGCTTTTCTAATTGAGTCACTTCCAATATGAGAAGTAGATTCCGTGACTTGTATCTCAGCTCAAATTTTTACTTTGAATATTGTTGTTTGTCACAGATTATTTTATTTAGTTGTTTCAATTCCCTTCTTTATTGTTGTTTTTTGTTTTCTTTGTCACTTTCCCTATCTGACCTCATCAGCTGGTTCATGCTGATTTGTTGGGGTGCACCCTCCAAGCTGTCGGCCCATTGGGGTTTATCATGAAGGTGGGATTTAGGTTTCCTGACAGCTAAGCCTCTTAGCCCTAAAAAAAAAAAAAAAAAGAAAAAAGAAAAACATGGCCATGGTCCGTTTGTCCAAAAATGTAACATCCTGTTATATTTAGATCACAAATCCTGAACAGTATTAATCCCGACTCCCACTGGTCTGGTCTGTCTGCCGTGCCCTTGGGCAAGACACTTAACCTGGCTGGTCTGCGCGAATGCAATGTGCATGTGAGTGGCTGTGGCTACAATAGAAGCTTACCACCACCAAGTATGGAGTGGATGAGTAATGCAATGTAAAGCGCCTGTGAGTTAGGGCTGGGTGATATGATGATACAAATCTAATCGTGATCTGATCTCCATGAGGATCTGCTTGTGATTTAGTGGTCTTTATGTTTCGCGCAGCTCTGAGCTCAAATACTGACACTTTCTCCACTCACTGCTGCTACTGTCAGGATTAAACCAGAACTAAACCAGGTCTAAAATCAGACAATATCACGGACTGAATCTGGGTTAAATCAGGACTAAACCAAGAGGTAAACCGGACTAAAGCAGAGACTGAAATCAAGTTCTAAACCAAGGACAGAACGAAAGGATGGACTAAACCAGGACTAAACCATGACCAAACCAGGACTAACTCAGGATAAGCCAAGACTAAACCAGGTCTAAACCAAGTCTAAACCCAAGGACTCAATCAAAAATAAACCGAGAGAAAACTGGGTCTAAATCCGGTCTAAACCTGGACAATATCTCAGACTGAACCAGGACTGAACAATAAACAATGTAAGGCCTGAAACTTGGACTAAAACAGGACTTAACCAAGACTAAACCGCTACAACACCAGGTCTAAACCCCAGAAGAAGCAGATGGCTTCAGTCACCTTTAAGCGACAATTTACACATCGAAATCGAAATTGTACTTCAAACTAAAGAAAATTGTGATAAGATTATTTTGGCCATATCGCCCAGCCCTACTTTGAGTCTCCAAAAAAGCTATATTAAACCAATGTTTTATTCATAGTGGAAATTCATGGCAATTTGAATGACACGCCTCATCTCTTCCAAATATTGGAGTAAACACTACTATTAACTAGACTGGGTTTCTTTGTGCGTCAGCATCAGTTCAATCATAAATTAAATTGATATACAATTACAGTAGTAGCTTTAGTTTGCTTTTGATGGATAACTAAGTCGAAAAGTTGCTGAAAGTAAAAAATAAAACAAACAGCTGTAATTTGCACCTGATCTGCTAATAATTGTTTTTGTTCCTTACTAAACAATCCACAACACGCTGCCCATTAGGTTTCAAGCTGCCATTACACTGTTACGACAAAACATGGCCGAGTTACCAAAAACAGCAGTTACTCCTGAGTGGAAGTTGTTGCAGCGACAAACACAAACCTTGCCCTTCTGAGCATCTTCCCTGGCCCTGTTTGTCCAGATGTCTCTGACTGATAGATCCGCTCCACTTTGGTGCAGAACCATGGGACTAATTCAATTACACAAACCCGCAAAAGCTCTGGTCCCACAGGAGAGCACAGAGCCCTCCTCAGACTGGGAGAGGAGGGGGCTTTCTCTCTTGCATCATCAGTGCTGCTGCGGATTAGAAGGTGGTTCGTAACCTGTCGACCTCTTGACCGCTGAGACTTTGACCCAGAGGTGCCCCACATAACTCTCCCTGTCACTAATACGGCTGCAAGAGTAATCACAATCCAATCAAAAATAGATTTGAAATGGGTGCTATTAGCAAATTGCAAGGGCTGCATTTTTTAGGCAATAAAGTGCAATGCCCCCTTGCAAACAATAAAATTCCTCCTTGTGGTCGTACAGCAATCCCTGTAGTTTAGACCACTGGAAGCATGTTCTGAAATGCATGTGATTCTTGCCTCTTCAACCTTCATTATCTCTTAAAAATGTTGAATCTGTATATTGCATCTCAGTTATACAATATGATACGATATACTTTATTGTCCCCGTAGGGAAATTTGTCTTGGACTTGTACTGAAGTGCCTCATATGATACATAATTAATACATTTACACATAAAACACATGCACATAGAACATAAAAGCACCAGCATTACACTCAAGCCTGTATGTTTAAGAGCCTTAAAGACACAACAAGAGTTCTTGAATCTGTTCAGCCTACACTGAGGTACTCTAAAATGTGCTCTGAATGGGGAACATGTGAAGGATCAGCCAACATCTTCTGGGTCTGTCTCAGCACAGATTGCTCGTGCAGAGCATTGAGGGGGTTAGGGATTTTGATCCCCATGATTTTCATTGCACTGTTGCTTTGTCGTGCCAGTTTAGCTTTTGCCTGTGTTGTGAGGTTTCCATGCCAGGCCGTTATGCCGTACCTAGGCAGACTCTTCATCACCGCCTGGTAAAACATAAACATGAGCTTTTGGCTGACTCCATACAGCCTCAGTCTGCGTAGAAAGTAGAGCCGCTGTTGGAGCCGAGAGCACAGACTATCAAAGTGAGTGCTCCAGCTAGACAGCCCCAAATATCTGTAGCTGGAGACCTGCTCAATCACAGTGTTGTGTATTGCCACAGGGCTATGATCAGCCACAGACTTGGGGTCTAGTACCATTTCTTTAGTGGCATTGAAAATCAAACCATAATTATCACACCATTGTACACCATTTTGCACTTATCAGTATCCTGAAGGGCTTGTCTTTGACTCAATATAGTGGTGTCATCGGAAAACTTTAAAGCAAAGGTATTAGGGTGATGGTGTGAGCAATCATTAGTATATTTATTTATTAATTTATTTGTCAGGGTTGATGCAGTCAACATAGTTACAATACACGTTTGCAGCTGATGCCATGCATAAAGTACAAAACTATTATAAAACATTTATAGCACAATCAAAAACATACACAGTGCTACTTACAAATGGGTACATATTTGATTTGTTTTCAACCAGGCCTTTAGCCTTGAGGTGAACATTTTAAACTCAGATATGTCTTAAGTTCAGTGGGAAGTGAATTCCACAGCTTTGCACTTTTGTATGACAAGGCAGACTGACCAAATGAAGTCCTGCAGAGTGGGATCTGACAGTTGTGGTCTATGGATCCTCTGTTGCTGTTTTGTCTCTGAAGTGGCTCAGGAGTTAGATTGTTGGTACATTTGAATATTAATTTAAGAAAGCATAAATTACCAAAGCTAGTTTAGCATGTGAACAGAATTGCTGAGCTGACATATCCTTCTGGAACATCTGTACTGATTAGTTTTGGCTTTGATAGCGTTTGATTGACTCTAACTTGCTGCTGCCGATGGGTTAAGAATGAATGATACCATCTGACAAGGAACGGATTGTCGAACATCCAGAGTCGATATAAAAGCAGCGTCTGAGCCCGAAGTAGCAGACTCTGGCTCCAAATCCTTGCATTGAAAAAGAGAAAAGGTCACACTCCGGTCTCCAGTGTGAGTACACAGGTTTATCAGCACAGTGCGAATACCTCTGGGTCTTTGATGCCTCACGTGTGCTTGCCTCATAGTGCAATGATACTAATGAAGTAAGAGCCATAGAGACAGGTCTGCCCCGCCCCACACTGCTCCCTGTGCTGTTCCAAGAGATCACATGATAAAGGTCCATGAAGAAAGCCAGGAATGAGGAATGTGTCTCATATTAGGCATTTCTAAGTTATTGCATAAGATATAAAGTATGAGTTGTTATTCCCTGTGTCGCCGGTATACAGAGGTGTCACTGCCTCATTAGTGACTTATAGAGGCCTGTGTACTGCTAAGGTCAGCAGGAAAATGCAAACAACATGACATATTTAATCTGTCATTGTAGGTGAAACAAAGGGTGTGCTCTGAGTGAGATGAAACCACCACTGAGACACTCTGATATAAAATCGTTAAGGTTTGGTATCACCCACTGTCGTGTCAACAGCCCAACAGTCTGTCTTCGTGACCAGTCTCTGGTCTCTTTAGCATATGACTCTAAAATGTTTCAAAGGCCATGCCTGATTTTATCATAGTCTCCCTGAGGGTGCAGTGCCAGCGGCATTAGCGACCACGGCGCAATAGTACTCAGCCTGTTGTGACCAGATAATGTTCCAAGGTCTTTCTTTTTACATTTTTAGGGTTAGGGTTTGTTTGTTCTCCTTCAGTATATTGTAAAAGGAAAGGTGTGAAAAAAGTCCACTGTGCGTGATATGGCCAAACAATCTTATCACAATTTTCTTTAGCTTCAATCACGATTTCGATTTTCTCACAATTCATGTGTAAATTGTCTTTAAAAGTGACTAAAGTCATCCGCTTTTTCTTGAGGTTAGACCTGGTGTTTTACCTGGTGGTTTGATCTCGGTTAAGACTTGTTTTCCAAGTTTCAGTCCTTACATACAGTGCTTTGACATGCTTCCCTCATGGTTTAGTCCTGGTTTATTCCTTGTTAAGTCTGTGATATTGTCCAGGTTTGGATCTGATTTAGACCCAGTTTTCTCTTGGTTTATTTCTGATTGAGTCCTTGGGTTTAGACCTGGTTTCGTCCTGGTTTAGACCTGGTTTAGCCCTTGGGTTTAGACCTGGTTTAGACCAGGTTTAGTCCAGGGTAATCATCGTTTCATTCTGTCCCTGGTTTAGTCCTTTTTTTAGTTTGGTCCTGGTTTGACCTTGATTTCAGTCTCTGCTTTCGTCCAGTTTACTCCTTGGTTTTGTCCTGGTTTAATCCAGATTCAGTGATATTGTCTGGTTTTAGACCTGGTTTAGACCTAGTTTTCTCCTGGGTTAGTTCTGGTTTAACCCTGACTGTAGATGCAGAAAGTGTCAGTATTTCGTCATGGAGATCAGATCACCATTCGATTTTTATCATCATATCGTCCATCCCTATGAACAGCTGTATTCCACTTGATAAAAAAAAAACAACCTTTAGATTCTACAGCTGTTTTTTTGCGAACTTATTTCTTCTTTGACGGCACATTTCCTTACTTTTTGCAGCCCCCTGAGTGATCCTATCTTAAGAGCTGTTGTAACAAGTACATTTCTGCATTGTGGGAGCCTTATCTTATCTTTTATCAAGTGGACTACAGTAGCAGACAAGTTATTGTTATGGTCCACTCATCCCCTGAAAGCTGTGAATCATACTTATAATCTAATGCCTATGAAGAATTGAGTTGTTAGAAAAGGTTTACACTGAACTCATTCCCAAACGTCCACTCACTTCCTTTTTAATTAGACAAATACACAAATAATCAGGCACAGAGCCTTAACCTCTGATTGCAGGAGCGGCGCGTGAGTACGTAATATATTTGTCTTTCCTCTTTAACACGCGGTGGAGCCGTACGTGAGGTGGAATTCGCCCATCCGCCGGCGCAGATTCTTTTGGTCTTGGCGCGAGTGCTTGTAATGTGAGCACCTTCTCTAATGAGCGAGCTTTTTGAAGCCTTGTTAATTATTAAATACATTTGGAGAACTGTACGGACCGCGATACATTTGAAGGTGTTTGGAGCTGATAGTGGCGTATTACCCCCCGTCGCACTCCAAAGCAGAAATAATGAGTATTAGCTGGCTGAATGCCCCCAATTAACTAATTACAAGCTTGTGTCAGCAGTAATGACTTGTGTGTGGTGACGACGTGAGCGCGCCGAGGCATTGGTGAATCAAAAGCGCGACACTCGACAGAAGTGCTGAGGTCCGCGTAATCCTGCTCACTCACGCAGGACAGCCGGGGCATACGTTTGGATGTGTCCGCAACGTCATCTCCGACATGTTGTTCAAACGCCAGGGATGTTTCCTACTTTGCCTGTAGATGTGGTGAGCGTTCGGTGTTGGTCGGAGGGGCCTTGAGCTGGGAAGTCGATGAATAATGCATGAAATGGTAAAGCGTCTTTCAGTGTCTAGAAAAGTGCTATAACAGTAAGACTAATGCGTTTCTCTCTATTTATATACAGAAAAAGTGAATCAAAAAGTCAGAGGTGGATATTCTGTGAGTACAGGAGTGGATAAGGCGAGAAGCCAAAGAATAAGGCTGCTGAGACACTGCAGGTGCCTAGGGGGGAAGGAAAAGTGATATCAATTTGAAACTATTGCTGTATATTACTGACATAAATATATTGCCTTAGTTTTTGTAAATGTTCCTAAATTATGGATAATATTGAATTGGTTCTATTTTGTTGATATATCATTTTATATTTCTGTGCATGCATGAGCCTGATATACCACATGAATGTTAATCTGACAGAATTGAGATTTTAAAAAAATAACGCCGTGTTCATTAATGCAATGTATTCAAGTATTCAAGTATTTGTGGTATATCAGGTTCATGCATGGGGCCACAGATTTGATATAATTTTGCCTTGTTTTGGTGGTTCAAAAACTCAATAAATCAGACTAGGAATTAAACAATGAAAAATACATCTGCAAAAGCCTTCAAAATAATGTTAAATACAAGACTGGAAAGTTTAGTGTCTGTAGATGCTACTAAAGTGGAGATTTTGTCGCGAGAGTGAAATAAAAACGTCCTTTGGAGAGTGTCTGTGCATGTGCATGTATACAGTATCTATGACCTCTCTTTCTGCTGACTTCTCCCAGAAAGAAAATGACCATATATGGACTACAGCGTCTGCTGTAGGCCGCAGCAGTCTCCGCTCCTGCGGCCTGATCAAAGGTGTTGTCCCCCGCTGTACACAATGGTACAGCCCATCTGAAACGTGGGAGAACAGTGTAAACTTTCTTAAATATACAGAGTCATGTGGACCAGACCAGTTCAGCGCAGCGGTAAGAAAGAACTCCTTAGCGGTGTTGTGTCTCGCAGTAAAAACTGCCATAAAATGAGACATTGCTTATAATCAAGACTCTGATCGCGTCACACTAAAAACTGGACACTGGAGGGGCAGGGCATGTGGGCTGAGAGAGAGAGGTGCAGAGGAGGACACTCTGAAAGAGGGGCAGGGCATGTGGGCTGAGAGAGAGAGGTGCTGAGGAGGACACTCTGAAAGAGGGGCAGGACAGCAGGCTGCGCGGGGCTAATGAAGCCCAGTTAGTGTTTATTATAGGCTAGACATAAGCCCTTTCAAGTGAAGTGTTCTGAGTTCTGACTGACATCACATTATCATTATTAATGTTTCTCTCTGGTTGGTGCCTTGCTCAGATGTAAATATTACTATGTAATAGAGAAATGTTTGGTACAGCTTTTATGATGCATGGTACAAAATGGGCAGGATGTTTGACCTAATGTTTCTAACTCGACCAGACAGAGGCCAGTGTGACTTTGGTATTGTTTTCCACTGACATAGGCCTTTCATTATCAGTCCTACCAGCTTAAAGCTTCTAACAATAAATAATGATGACCTGTTACTTTTTGTTATTACATTCACTAAAATCAATCCCGATGAGGTAGAAATGAAGTTCTGCATGGCAACTGTAACAATGTCGAGAAGTGCCCTTTTTTCCTCGGTTGGGGCTCCACTGCTTGAAAAATGTATGTTGTCCACTAAAACTCTATGTTTTTCAATTTGCTCTCTTAACATATAAACTTTCACCTGGAAACAAATAAATGACTTAATCTTTACAATAAGGAGTAATTATTGGACTATACTATATGGGAAATTGTAGCTTCAATAACCATTTTATCAAAATGCATTTTTCTCACATTGTGGCGACAATATCTACACTTTAGAAGCTCCTACAGACTCCAAACCTTCTAGTCTTATATGTCATATATACAATATTTTCACAATCAGACTATTTTTCAATATTAGTTTTTTTCAGAAGGATTTTTCAATATTTTATTCCTAGCCTGATTTAGGTTTAGTTTCGAGCCCTAAAAAACAAGATTGAATTTGAATAAACCAGATATTCAAAATCCTCTCTGAACATTTTTTTGTAACTAAAACATTATTTAGATTTTATCGCCAACAATATAGGCAATTTTGGTTATTTTTTCCACAAAACATAAAACTTGCTATAGATTTTTTCCCCTCATATTTATGTCAGTACTAGACAATAAAGGTTTCTGCAGTGACTCGCCTTAAGCCCGATGTGGATGGAACGAGAACGCTGTGTCTGTTGTGTTGCAAATGACACAGTAATGAGAATGAGAGCGAGGACATGCAGACTCCACTCAGACTGCTGTGAAGCGGGAGTCATGACCCTCGGACTATTTTGGGTTCACTTGACTTTATTCTCTATTGAGCAGCGTACAATACGGGCAAGGGCATGCTGATAAAACACAAAAGAGCCAGCCTTGATACAATTGTTCCTCTGAAAACCATACGTTTACTCACGAACCTGCGCTGTGGCCCCCACCAGTCACACATTTCATCAGTGCTCATGTAGTTCATAACATATTCAATGCGTAAGTCATGTAGGTTTTATTGAGGTGACAGAGGGCAACTACTCTCTCCGCTGGGTCAGTTTGTAGTAGACAGTGCCTCGTCCTCATCACTACAGCTCTTTTTGTTACATATGTAGAAGGCTTCTTAATCCTCTGAGGTCTTGGGGCATTTTTATTGTTATTTTCGCCTGGTATGTTTTTGTTTTATTGCTTCTGAAACAGCTCCTAATGGTGCACCATCAAGTGCTTGGACTCTTTATTTTCATAACAAATTGAACTAGTATCAACTGAATGCTGTAGTAGAGTCATATCAATGAAGTAATCATGATAGAAGCAGAAAAACAACCAAAAAATTGAGAAGGGTCTGGCTGCAGACGATGGAGTGGCACGTGACTAGTGGAGCTCCACTGCTCCACAGGAAATGACGTCACCTCCACCGGACAACGCTAGCTTAAACTAATCCAAACTAACCCTGAACCTAACCCTAAACCTAACCCTAACCTTAAGGTTAGTGGAGTTTACTAAAATCATGTTATTGATATAAATTCAATTAAAAGTCGCGAAAATAAAAGTGGAGGTGACGTCACTTCCTGTGGAGCTGTGGAGCTCCACTCCTCTGTTGTCTGCACCCAGGCCCTCTTGAAAAAATTAGGCAAAAATTGAATTTCTCACCTCACTCTTTCCCTAAAAATCATTGAATATGCTGTGGACATTAGAAAATGTTTTGTGGGTTAGACCTGGCCCAGAAGATGGAAAATAAAGGCTGTAGTTACTATAGAAATGTTTATTTTTGACAAAAATCACAAACAAATGAGGCGCTCATAGCACGTTTTTGATTATTATTCCACTAAAATATATAAACCTGACCTATGTGAAATCTATCTTTATTCTCCATATATTCATATTTTTGACAACAAAAAAGAAGATTTCCTCATTTTTGGCACAAATGTTACTCCATACTTTTGTCCTCCATGTTCTATATACAGTAAACAGAAAACAAGATAGCAGCTGACCAGAGACACATTTTCAGGATAAAGAAGTCAAGTTTAGACAAAAATAAACCCAAGTTTTTATCTAGTACTTTTTTTTGAATCCCTGGGCAATTTTGTAAAGTGCAGAGTCAGCAGTTTTAGCTAATGCTAACTTAGCACTTTTTGACAACTTTCAACGCAACCTTACATCGCCCCCCGGAGGCCTAGGAGGACATGGGTGGGCTCATTTCAAAGCCCCAACTCTCCTCTTGGTGAACGTCAAGCTCTACCAATCAGAAGCCTCCATGGGATTGCCA
>OMNZ01099417.1:2438-17976 GCA_900303255.1 Lesueurigobius sanzi | reverse complement strand
CATTATACTGTATAGACACATGGTGCAGGTATTTCATTAGAATAAAAATAAATATCAGGTTATTATTAATTGCACTCTTTTCAAAACACAGCTTTATTACAAATTAACAAATTTATTAGATCTAACCAATTGGAATAGCAAAATAGTCCTTGTTGACAAATAATTAGCAAAAATTTTGTGGCCACCTTTGGCCCCGAGAACAGGTTCATTCTTGCGGACAAATAATACTGGTACAAAAGAGGACAATAACATCCCGTTTGTTAACTGCAGAAACACAATCAATTGGACTATAAAGTGTAGAACTGTCAAAGACTTTGGTGCAGCAGCAGCTGGTGCTGTGTGGCACATGTACAGATGTAGGGGGTTATACTGTAGTGTGGATACTAAATATTGAACAAATGACCACATACTATTGTATGTTCACTGTAAACTGTTCAGAGGTTAAAGCCTTTTATTGTATTTGGGTGGTGTTGATAAAGTAACATTTTGACTTTAGGACAGTTTTCTGATGAATGTGTGCATCCAGTTCCCAGCAGGACTGTTGTTGCAAAATGGAGTAGTTATTTGAGTTTTGCTATACTTGTTATGGAAAACAGAAGTGCTCAGGGAATCGGTTTCACAATTTTTTCTCTTTCTTTCTATGTTTCTTTCTTTCTTTCATTCTTTCTTTTTTTGTGTTTTAATATATTTTAATGGCATAAGTTTAATCATACTCTAATCAGCCAAAAGGCTCTCAAAATACACCAGAATATAAGAAATGGGGTTTATAGTTTTCAAAATTTCTGGGGGAGGACCCCCAGACCCCCACCACTAGGCCCCCAGTTACGGGTTAGTTAAGGTTTATTCACAAGCTGACAGCCCTGACTCGTGTGTTCATTAACATGCACTGTCCCAACCAAATAAACAATAAAAACATCTACGTGCATTTTGAAATATAGACTATTTTGAAATGCATACATGCCACTGTTGGAACTGACTTCAATAACTTTATCCAGTCTATTTTTGTTTTTGGAGGGATAAAGCTCCACCCCAGCACTGGATACCGAAAGTCAAGAGGCTTTCAATGAAGCTTTTACAACAAAGTCTCATCAACGAGGTGTCCACATCGAAACGGCTGAGCTTCCGTAAGAAATACAGTCGCCGTTGAGCCTTGGACTGTATTTATATCAATGTGAAGTGAGTCAGAATCATATGGACCTTTGCCTCTATGTCTCTGACTTAACAATTTAAATAAACATTACTTTTCCCACAACTTTTCTTCATTAAATTGCTTCATTAAATACTTTTATGCTTCGTGATAATTACAAAACAATTAAAACCTGCCTGACCCTGACCCTAACCCCTAACCTAACCCTAACCCTAACCCTAACCCTAACCCTAACCCTAACCCTAACCCTAACCCCTAACCCTAACCCTAACATAAGCTCTTTAGGATGCCGTGATGTCACCTGAACACAATGGCAAAAGGCTAATATGCACTGAGAGAGTACGCCACTTGCAACAGAGCGGCAGCAGCACAAGTTACTGTTCAAATTACTCTACAATGAAAATATCCCTGCTCTGGAATGCATTTTAATCAAATCCTTCTATCCCCTGGTAATTCCAGTCCCTGGGAGTAAAGCCTCATTGAGCCTAATGATATCGCTAATTGGAAACAAATTGCATAATAGTTGTGGGCATCGTTTTGCCAACAATTACTTTCTCTACAATATGCCTTCAGCTTATTGTTGTTTAAATGGGAGAAAGTGCATGACAGGCAGTGACTGGGGAGGAGAGCAGGCAAAAGTGTTGAAAGAGTTGTGTTTTAAGGACAATTCTGGCAAAAGGTCAAAGGAAATTGGTTTAATTTGAAAACCTTTTGTATTATTGTGTAGATATGAATAAATAAACTGAGACCACAATGGACAATATGGAAATGGAACCTGGGGCCAGTGTTGGGGAGAATACTTAAATTGTATTTAGTTACAGAAGACTGAATACTTGCCTTAAAATGTGTTTTGTAAAGTATTCCGTTACTTTGTCATATCAGAGTATTGTATTCTGGATACTTAAAATACTTTCATATTGATTATTATTCTATGTATGTATAAATGTGGCGCAATGAAAATCCTGTATTGATGTGCATTATATTTACTGTATGTATAAATACAGCGTATGCTTAAAACAGGGGCTATAGGCTCGTTGCCCCGCCTCTTTACTTTTTTTTTTTACCACTAATTAGAAACAAAAACAAACTTTGTAAATGCACCTGGTACACAGATGGCAGATACTAAACTTTTCTCTGGTCGTTTTTGATCTTTTCTCTCTTCATGTTATGCAATGTGAAGCTTAAATGTCATGATTTAATACCACAATGTATTCTAAACCAGATGAAGAAGTTGACTTGCAAAATAGAGGCTTGTGTTACCATTCCGTGCGTGCAGTCAAAAAAATACATCCGAGGCACTACCGTGTAGAAACATCTATACACATAAGTCCTTTATTAAATCATGGACATGCCACGCGTTTCGACACATACGTGTCTTCGTCAGGGCAAGCTTTTTTTCTACTAGTGCCTCGGACACACGGAATGGTAACATAAGCCTCTATTTTGCAAGTCAACTCCTTCCTCTGTTTTAGCATGGTCTGGCCTCATATAGCAGTGCATCCGTGGCCTACATTCCTGCTCTTATAGTTGACCTGATGCACTCGCCTACGTCTGATTTTTGTTCACCACAATTTATTCCCTTGATTTTAAGAAAGTATTCTAAATATTAATTCATTAATTAATTTGTTTGTTTGGGACAGTGCATGTTAATGAACACACATGAGAACCATGCATGTAAACACACCACTAGCCTTGGGCTAATTTTAATCCGTTGTCCCACACTCGCACACACAAACACACTCTCATTCATCCTGATCTATTATACATGTTTTTAGTGGGAGGGGAAACCGGGGCACACAGATTCCCCTGCCTGGGAATCGAACCCGGGACCTTCTAGCTGTGAATCACAAGTGCTAACCGCAGCGCTACTGTGCTGCCCTCAAATAAGAGTAAAGCTGGACACTACACTACAGGATTTTTAGTCTTTGGGGGAGTAGCTCAATAAAACGTTTGCATGATCTGTGGTGGGACTCCTCTGGTTTGTCCTTATGTGTGTGTGGTCTGTGCACAGAGTTTTAGTCTGACGGAAATGCATCTACTTTTTTTTTTTTGCCTGCAATTTTTTTTAACATACCAGTTCCTCTGAAGCTACAGTACTGACCTTTCCTATGGTCGAACATCACCTAGACATAAAGAGGGAGAAGATTATAGTTGTTGAGAAAGCACTGACTTTTTAGCCACAGTGCATATTGAGCCTGCATGTTTTCGGGCCGGATTGAAGGAATAGCTGGGCTGTATTTTGCTCCTGGGCCTGAGCTCACCCACCTCTGCCTCAACCATAACCCTATTCCCCGATACTGTATGTACACCATGTTGCCTATCAAGCGGAAAAATCCTTGCCCGCTGCTGCAAACACGCATTTATTATGGTGTTCTTCTATTCCTGTATAATATTACGCCGCACCGAGAGCCCGCAGAGCCACTGGGGAGGTAAGGCTGCATGCGCTTCTTCTGCTTTAATATTTATTCCTTATTTTTTGTATGAGTCATGAATATTCACAACCTCTAATTGCCTCCATTGTTAAAGCAGCCCCTGAGCTCCAGGAAACTGCATTGTGCGACAAGAAAATATTAAAATGTATGAAAAGATGGCAATTGAAGATACTACAAGTACTACTTAAAGTGCATATGTCACATTAAACATTTCCATTAAATCATAGTTAACACAATTATACTCATGTTTGCAATGTTTATTTTCTCACTTCCTTATTTGACTTGGGCACAGGAAGTGACAATAAACAGCCCATCCTCTATCTTAAAAAGATAGAGGATCCTTTGAACAAATCTATGCAACTCAGCAAAGTAAAACCACACATTTAAACCAGGCTCAATCCATTAGTTAGACTTATAAAATATTTGTATGCATAAAATGACTTATTTTCCAGCAAAAGTTTCAAATTGTTATCACTCAACTTTTCCATATAGCATGAGATAAAAAGACATACACGAAAGATCATTTACATTGCATGCATCATGTTTGACAGTAGGCCAATGTAGTAAACAGTAGTGTCTTTGAAGATATTAATATTTGTGGCTGATCATAAATTCTACCAGAGTCCATCCCATTTACATTTGACTGAAGACTCCATGTTTAGTCTGAACTCTTGGCTCTTCTAACGCAGGGCTCTTCAATTATATTTTTTACTGGGCCAGGTTTTTCTTTTTCGGCCCAGAGGTCATTGGCCTCTGGGCCGGTTATTTTGCCAGCTCCACATCATCCCCAAACATATAAATATGTTTGGATGAATATATGAAAATGTAATTTAGCTCAAATAGCATTTAACAAAGATGTTTTTGAAACTACATTCCAACATTTATACATTATGACTCACGTGTTATTTCAGCCCCTCTGGCTCTAAAGACCTTTCCAGCTTCCAGTTTGCATATGACTGAAGGTTTGATGCTAAGCACCAGAAGCTACTTAATAAGCGCAAAACAAAAGGACATATTCTAGCTTGAATCACAGCTGTTGGACGAGATTCTGACATACTGAACACTAAATGGAAGCAAGAGTTCTTTCTCTCTCATTTTTATGTATTAGCAGATACATCGCCTCCTCAGTGAAAGTGTAAACTACTGAGGACGTTAGCGATAGCCGCTGTAGCATTAGCGATGCGTTGTAAATAGCCCATTATTATTTCTTATTGTGGGACATTGCCACTGGGCCAGACCAAATTGTTTGGTGGTTCCTGTTCTAACAGATCTAAGTCCATCGATCTTAGTTCCTTTTTTGATTTATATTTTGTAAACATTTCATTTGTATATTCAGGGCTTTGCCCATTCTGTGACTTATACATCAGAAATACGATTTTGAAGTCATTCTGATGTTGGACTGGTTTTGAGTAGGGATAGTCCGATATATATCGGTGCTGCAGATATATCGGCTGATATTTGCATATTTTTAAATATGTCCGATATGGAAAAATCCCCCACCGATATTTTTTCCAGTTTATTACTTCGCATAAAAGTACATTTTTCTGATAGACCTATGTAAATATTTAGCCAATTGTATTTGACAATCTTTTTCTAATAGCCATCATCATTATCAGTTTCCAATAATGAATTTAGGACTTTACTCCATGTGAGTGGGTCTTGCTATTGATTTTAAATGTTGATATCAATATCGGCAAGTATCGGATATTGGCCACAGCAGTGAGGTGGATATCCATATCGGCAGAAAACGTTGATATCGGACCATGCCTAGTTTTGAGAAGCGCAGTTACATCATTGCCACACTGATTGATTGAGTGATGCTCGAAATGTAACTTCATTGCCATTTGTGACAATGACAATAAATCTTAAATCTAATCTAATCTGTTCAAAACCTTTTTGTTCTGGTTGAGCTGCTGCCTTTTGTATAGTTGTAACTGTTTAATATTGTTTTTGCTAAAGCCTATCAGAAGCCTATTACAATAGTCTAGCCTGCTCAACACAAACGCATGTAAAGCTTCTCCAGGTGACCCTGGGACATAAAGCCTTTCATTCTGGGTATATTTTTTAGCTGAAAGAATGCTCTCTTTTTTCTTGGCTAATAACTCTCCAGAAACCACAACGAGAATGTTCTTACAATATAGACCCATGACTTTCCTCATGTTACGCCCTAGCCCCCACACTGACTCTTCAAGGCACTGCGTATTCCCTTTGGCCTCGAAGCACGGGTCAAGCGCAGTGGACCACTTTCCCTACAGGGGTACCTTAACCGCCATATGTTTACCTCTCCGCTGAGCCTTGTCTTGAACCGCTCAGCCATGCGAGTGCCTCCATTTGCCCCGGCGCTTAAATAAAGAGCGCGTATCGGCAGACAAGTCACATGTGTTGCAACGTGTTTGGCGGCTGCACTGGGCTGACTCATGGTCTGGGTCGCGGGGAGGCTTTGGAGGCTCCCGCTGGGCCTTTAGGGCGCCTGTATCGAGCATCCATCAGGGCTGCAGACAGAAGACGTGCTCTCCTTCATCAAATGTGACTCACTGGCCGCGTTCGTTCAAATATCAATCCCAGCTAACCAAGGGCAGTGTGTTATAGCACTAATGGAGATGTATAATGTATGTATAATTATGATATGTAAGGGATGAAGACAGTGGAGCAGCCTACAGCTAAACATCATGCTAATTAACACTAATAATGATATCTCAAAGCGCTATGATTGGATTGTAGGTTTCCGTATAATTGCAATTGCTATATTATGTAAAGTAGATGTACGCCTAAAAAAAGTCTTTATTCAACAAAAAGGTTTATTTACAGTACATTTAATTAGTAACGGCTGGGATATTATGAATAAATCAATGATTTCTTATCTAAATTACCACTTTAATACAATCTAGCCATGTCAAAATATCCATTAAATATTGAGATATACTGTATGTGTAGATAGATAAGGTGTATAATTTCAAATTGCATGATTTCTAAACGGTGGCTAAAGGCTAAATGGTGTTAGTAGTGTGTAAACAAAACTGATGAGATCATCTTTATTCATTTGATGATCTATTTAATGTTATAGGCAAATTTTAGTAAATTAAATTTCTTAACTACAGACTATGTAGGTCTATATCCCTTTATATTTTCATAGTAACTAACATTTCATTTCGGTTGTACTTTAGAATACGGCCCGGTAACTATTAGGTAATTAACCTAGTAATTACTAGTAATTGCTATCATTAAAACCAATAATTACCCAGTAACTCTTACGTAATTAACCCTAACCCCCCTAGTAATTACCTAGTAGTTAGTAATTACCTAATAGTTACCAATAGTTACTGGGCCGTATTCTAAAGTGACAATGATTATCCCGTAACTGTTAGGTAAGTGACCCTAACTCCCTTACTAGTCTTTACCTGGTAGTTAGTAATTATGGTGGCGCAGCGGTTAGCGCTCGTGCTTCACAGTAACAAGGTCGTGGGTTCGATTCCCGGGCCTTTCTGTGTGGAGTTTGCAGGTTCTCCCCGTGTCTGTGTAGGTTTCCTCCGGTTTCCCCTACCACTCAAAAACATGTACAATAGGCCAGAATGAATGAGAGTGAATGGTTGGTGGTGGTGGAGGGGCCGATGGCGCAGAATGGCAGCCTCGCTTCCATCACCACTGAGTCTGGAGTGAAAGAATAATGTCTACTGTGCAGCGCTTTGAGAAACTTGAAAAGCGCAATACAAGTGTAAGCCATTACGTAGTAATTATCAGTTGTTACCCGGGCCATATTCTAAAGTGTAACCAAACTTTTTCTTTAGCATTTGGCCCATCCTTCGACACTTCCTGTTGACGATGGCCGCCCCCTCGTAGGATCTGATATCACCAAGTAATTAAGAGTCCAGGGCCAATGTCAAAGTTGTTTGCCCAGGACCAATGTTAGAGCCAATCAGGAGTCAGTTGTGCTAGATAGTCGACTCGGGAGGGACTGTCTGCTTTGAAAACTTGAGATGACAAATCTTTAAGGTTAGGGTTAGGTTTAGGTATATTTTCAGACAAACCAACTCATCTATCAAATTACAGCAGACCGTTCCCTGTTCCTAAACTTAATTTTTGTCATGACAGTTTTCGCCCCTGATTGGCCGGCTGTAACATTGGTCCGGGGCGAACAACTTTGACATTGGCCCTGGACTCTTAATTACTTGTTGATATCAGATCCTGCGGCCACCCTCCGTTCTCGAATACTGGAAAGAACATTTTGCAGTGCTTATGCTGCAGTTGCTTGTGGCTCGTGGTGGTAATGTTGACACAGCCAGGAGGAAATTCCAACTCCTGTCCTTATCCGATGCATTCTCGCAAGCTGTTCTCAACATTTCTGGCAATTACTGAGTTGCTGTTCCATTTTGCAGCCAAATTTCTGCACACACACACACACAGATACACACACACACACACACACACACACACACAGATACACAAAACATTCACAAATAGCTGCGTGGAGTTAGCTGCATTAGCATTGGTAATATTGTCTCAACATCATCGTTCGTGAATATGCCAACAACATAGTGACAGCGCAATGTTGGCGGCAACTCTCGAATGACTAATGTCTCTGAATATGTTTGCGCTGGCTGCATTCGGAAACAGAAATCAATTTAAATGACAATTCAGCAAGCGAGATCGGGAGACGAAGGGAATATGAATTGGCACACTCGAAAAGCACTCCCTGCTGTTTTATAAAGGCGTCGCAAGAGTGCTTCAGCCTCACGCTCGCCGTCGCTAGTGTTAAATAACGAACAGCCATTGAAATTGTATGGAAATACAGTTGGAGAGTCGTACATGTGAAGATTGATGCTTCAGGACTGGAATAAAAAGAGAGTTGGTCTTGGGATTTAGTCGGATAGATAGAGATGGAATAATGAGTTACTGTCGACAACCTTTGCTACTACAAACTTTCAAAATGGTTTAGCAAATCGTGATTGCATTACTGTGGCCAATATACGATGGTACTAAGGTCGCGTTCAAACAGACTGAGAAATTGTTTCTTTTTTCATCTGGCGAGGTATAGCTTTAATGATGAAAAACGTACTGTTTCCCCTCAAAAACTGGAGATTCCTTGCTCTCTGCCAATAAATGTCTGTAAAGTTGAATTTTCACCTAACATTTTCTTTTGTATTTCTTGTGTTCAAACATTTTTACATCCTTATAAACCAATACAACTTGTTAATTTTGAAAGTCCAGGTTGTCCTGAAAAAAGAAAGTATAGCACTTGAGGGTTCACTGAAAGGAGGTGTTTAAAGAACAACTAACCCCCCTACTAGAGCCTAACTCCACCCACATCTATTTTTTTGAAAACTGCGCCAGAAGGAGGTGTCGCCTGTTGGGGCAGGGAATGCCTGAGGGGATGAGGGTACTTCCGCTAAATTTATAAGATAAGATAAGTTGAGGTTATGCTTGCTCCAGCAGCAGCTAAATGTTACTCAATATGGGCATGCTATATGTCTTTTAAAAGCTCTTCATGGGCCTGTTTCAGTCGCTGGATTTGTTTTACAGATGTGTTAAGTATCCAAGCGTAAAACATTTAAAATCGCCATTAGCAGCTAGTTAGCAACATTGGCCTGTTGTTGTTGTTGTAGTGTTAGCGGCAGCACATTTTTGGGATGTCACATCAGCCATTGAACCAATAGAGCATTGTAGTCCCACCCACCAGCTGTCTGTACACGCACGCGCCTCGGTGCCGGAAATAATAATCCCAATCAAAAATTGCATAGACTTTTCGAAAAATTTGAATTGTACGAGTTTAAAAGCACGACGGAGGCTAATCAGCTACGTGCTAACTGCTAGCCATAGCGCGGATATTTTACAAGCAAGAAAATACCCAATACTTGAAAACAGTGCGAAATATTTTTATAACTTTTTGGTTTATAAAGATTTGGATACAATTTTCATGTATTATTGTGTGTCATAAGTCTCCACGTAGTTCATTAGCTGCTATCGTTCTTTTAAACATTTGATATTCATTTTTTTGGAAAAGTCTATGCAATATTTGAATGGGATTATTACTTCCGGCACCGAGGCGCGTGCGTGTACAGACGGGACTGCGATGCTCTATAAGGTGACTCCGAATTCAAATGTCATATAGTATTTTTTACTCAAGAGGGCGTCACACAGACAGACATTTTAACAAATGCGCACTAAAATGTCAAAGTAATAATGGAGACATGTAGGCAACACTATTAGAACCCATTCATACAGTTCATCAGCAAAAAAAAATGTTGATTTGGGGGTTAGTTGCTCTAGAGCAAAAAACTCCAGGCGAGAGAAATTACCTAAAAATACTCTTGGGCATCAGAGGGTTAATACAAGACACCCGGCTCCTCTCCTCTGTTTGTCAGTGGAGACTCTCCTGATCTGTCACTAATACATGTGGAGCGGGGCTGTAGCTCTGTGGGGACTTCTGTTTTGGATTGCATTTGGATATACAGCAGTTATGTCAATTATATCCGACATATCTCTGGGCTCAGTGGGAGCAACAGAAGAGGCAGCGCAGCTCAGGCAGTGTTTGTCCTTCACTTTGGGAAACCAGCCTAAAACAAGCCGGGCCAAATCCCTGTGTGTCTGACTTTTTACCCACAAGTTTAATTGTAAAACGGTTTGTTTCTGTCTAATGCCAATGAAATGGACCAGTGTTGACATAATAGACTTTGGAGCTTTTTAATGGGTTCAGGCTATGAAAACTTTATGATTGACACACATGGACAAAAATTGTTAAGTTTCAAGTAAAAATAAAATGCTGCTTTGGGCACTGGTGACAAATTGGGACACCTGGGACAGTTCTTCTGTAAAACTAGGACGAATCAATAGTTTTGCGGAGATCCACTGGGACACGGGACAGAGAGCTCTAAACTGGTACTGTGTAAACTGAGACATATTCACTCACGCTGAAAGGTATGGCATGATCATGTTTCTCCTCAGCTTCTTATTGCTAAATGAAGGTCTGTTTCTCTCATCAAAGTCAACTTTAAGATGTTTTTCTGCTGCTTTGGTCCATTTAGCCAGAGCTTAAAGGTACTATACCTGATTTTTTTTATTACAAGCAATGAAAGCGGGAGCAAGTAAATTCAAATGATAGCTGTGGTCCAAACTTATTCCTGACTTTCCTAACGCTTTTCTGAAATCCCATTTCTTCATAGAGATGACTTTATAAGCAAATTTCACAACTTGCAGGGTCACTTTTTAGGAATGAAATGCCAGAAAAGTAGCCTGCAAACTCATGAAATTGATAAAATTGCTTTATATTTAGTTGCACAGTATTATTTCCACAAATATCTGAGTTTACGATATACTAAAGGAGGACTAAAAAAATGTCATTCCTCTTCTAGGTAAAAATCAGGTATAGTGCCTTTAACTTTCTGGCTTTGTTGATATTGTAAGTGAAAACTTATTCTGTTCATCTCCAACTGACATTGCGTCTGCCCATGAATCATTTGATCTAATATTCATCACCGTTCCCAGCTGTTTTTTATGGTCTGGACGGTCACATTGCCGCGCTGCGTCGGGCACCTCCTGGTTCTGTTCCACTCTCTAGTCCACAGTTGCATTCACAAATCAAATGATTTGAATCGGAGTCTGTTGCAGTGGTGTAGCCTACGTGATACGCAGGTATACGCCGTATAACCACCAGAAAGCCTGACGGATTGTTGTATAACCACCACCAATTGAACAAAGATGCGTATCAATCATTTGCTCCGTTTTACTGTGACGCTTTTTCTCTGTTAACACGTTTTTCTGAACATGAAGGGGCGGGAGTTGGCATCTCTTTCCTCTCTCTCCCTCGCGCTCTCTGTCCTATACGCAGTATCTAATGTCACCAAGTAATTGATTGCCCAGGACCAATGTTACAGCCAGCCAATCAGGGGTCAGTTGTGCTAGATAGTCGGCTCAGGAGGGACGGTCTGCTTTGAAAACTTGAGTTTAGGAATAGGGAAATCTTTAAGGTTAGGGCTTGGTTTAGGTATATTTTCAGACAAACCATTTCAGATCTATCCAAAATGATAGCAGACCGTTCCCTGTTCCTGAACTAAATTTTTACCATGACATCTCAAGTGTTCACCCCTGATTGGCTGGCTGTAACATATGGTCCTGGGCAAACAACTTTGACATTGGCCCTGGACTCTTAATTACTTGGTGATGTCAGATTGTGCGTCCGATCGGTGTTGTTGGAGACAGATGAGCAGAGCCATGTTCCTAAATGTTATTGACAAGATATTGCCAAAACGAAGGCTTTGTGAACTTTTGTTTTCCTTTATAACCGCAGTCACATGGCTAATCCGCATAAAGTGAGTAGGCTACTACCACTACAGTCCTGTAGCCGCTGCTAGTTTATGTCTTTTTCTTCTCTCTCGCTCAGCACAAGGTGAGCATCGGCAGAGCAGACTCACAGGTTAATGGAGTCATGGATTAACAATCAGACTTCATTTGATGAACATGTGCCTCATACTTGAGGAAACACACCCAAAATGTCACACAGCCTAATCAATAAAGGAAAAAACTGCAATAATGTCATGTGGAAATGTATGGAAATGTGGAAATGAAGCCATGTAAGTTAAAACACATTCTGACATTCTCTTGAACAATGTGCAGCCAGGCTGAAAGCTCATAGTGCTGCAGGGGCGGAGCAGGGGAATCAAGGGACTGGGGCCCCTGAAATAAAATTAGTCCATTGCATAAAATTGGGGACCATGTCTGGGAATTAGCTGTTAGCTATATGGCCTATGACATCAGACTGCTGTGGTGAAGCAGGAGCTGAGTTGAAAGACAAAACTCTCGATTTACCGGTCGATCTACGTTCCTGCTCTCACCTATGGTCATGAGATTTGGGTCATGACCGAAAGGACAAGATCGCGGATACAAGCGGTCGAAATGAGTTTCCCCCGCAGGGTGGCTGGGCGCACCCTTAGAGATAGGGTGAGGAGCTCAGTCACCCGGGAGGAGCTCGGAACAGAGCTGCTACTCCTCCACGTCCAAAGGAGCCAGCTGAGGTGGCTCGGGCATCTGTTTCGGATGCCTCCTGGTCGCCTCCCTCGAGAGGTGTTCCAGGCACGTCCCACTGGGAGGAGGCCCCGAGGAAGACCCAGGACACGCTGGAAAGATGAGGTCTTTAGGCTGGGCCTGGGAACGCCTTGGGATCCCCCAAGAAGAGCTGGAGGAAGTGTGCGTGGATCGAGAAGTCTGGACATCTCTGCTCAGACTGTTGCCTCCGTGACCCGAATAAAGCAGAAGAAAATGGATGGATGGATATATGGCCTATGGACATGGCATCGTTTTTTGTAACAATGCTTTTTGTTCTGTCCCTATCAAATAAACCTATAATAATGATAATAATAAATAGCCTACGTACATAAAAAGCTGTCCAGTTTTCATATTATTCCATATTAATATTCTTTCTGGAGGAAAATGACCACCCCCACCCCTGCGAGTGTGTTAGAAATCACAGTATACCCACTAGAAAATTGAAGACTACAACACTGGGCTGTTGTAACTGAACCGAGACCCAAGATCTCAGTCAGACCACAGGTTTGGTTCTTTGGTCAGAGTTTGTTTGCGTGTTCAAAACACCTCAGTGGAACCGTGGTATCCGAACACATGGGCCAGTATTTAAATCAAGTAAATCGGGTGTTGTGAATGCACCCAAAGGGAGTCATTTACCAGGTGTTTGCCCAAGTGCAGAACTAGCAGTACGTGCTGAAGTGGAACAGCTGCACAGTCATTTTTTAATCACGCATTATCCTCTCAGTCACACATCAGATATGTGCCTGGAATACTGAAATACACATCATTTCAAATGCAAAATCAGGTACAACACACACAAAAACACTTATTTCTCAGCTTGCACTTGCTTTAGCTCCTGTCTAATAAGCTCCTAAGAGTGTAGGGCTGCACAATGTCGTAAGAAAAATCTGCAAGAAGCAAAAGAAGCCACAATACTAAAATCTTCCATCTGACTGAGACTGAATGCATGTAACTTATAAATGTCCAAAAGTTTTATTTTAGTTATAATTTTCCTAATTAAGTTCCATGTTAGCCTTGATTTGGACATTTTGAAACAGTCTACTTCATTCTAGACTTCAGATAACCTACACAAACTGTTTAGTACTTGTGCTTTTCTTGGACCCTCAGCCGGTGTAAGTTTCATGTCGACTGCAGAGGCGACACAACAACCTGAGAGCAGACCGGGTAAAAAGCACTTGAGTCCGAGACAAGACCAAGTCCAAGCACCTTCGAGTACAAGAAGAAACAGAGTGGATAGCGGTTGAGGTCCTGAGGTGAAAACCAGAGTCAGGTTTTTAAAACTAACAACGTCTTCGACTATTACTATCCATTTGGCTGGTGTAGCTGGGTTAAATGCTTTTATGTGAGGTACAGCAACTTCCAAAAATATCTGGCTCAGTTTGGTCTACAACTATTTTCATCTGGGGGAAAAGATTACGTATATGAATGTTGTACATGGTATCGAGCTAACATATGGGGTCTGGGGGGCCTCATTGACAATATTTTTTTTATTTAATAGAACATTTTTACATTGTTGTTGTGTTTGAGCATATTTTCTAAAACGCTCTTGACGCTGACGTGCTGGACTTGGTATTTGGACATGACGGTTGAATCCAAATCCACTTTATTTGCTGCATATTGCACATTTCATATACAAACAGTTCCCAAAAGTTGCCATACACTAGTTGCCATAACATATACTATTGGTACATTTTTAAAGTGTTTTACAGTGTATTGATATTCTGTTTATGACACAAATCAAAACAGTATTCAATTTTGTCAGGACTAATATTTTAACAGAGCACTGACAGTTTTCCAAACATCAAAGCAATACATATATTTTAAGCCATATTGTCCCTCATAGTATTTGCATGCCGTGGGAGCAGAAGGAGAATATAGGGAGACCGTGAAGAGCTGTTGGCAAAACATTGCTCGAGTAATCTTTTTCAATAAGCGTTTTTCAGCTTCGCAGCGAATGAGACTCGAGCTAAATCTATATGATGTGTTTTCATACTGAACTCTTACCCGTATGTGGCTTGGGAGAAAGCAATTTGGTCTATTTTAGCCTTTTAGGCCTGGAACAGAGGATTTAAATGTCTGCATTTTTTTAAAAACGGTATACAAATACAGCGGGGTAAGTTGAGCATAGGTGTAAGTTGAGCCACCCCCTGGATATGGCTTTTGAACTTGAGAAAGCAGTTATAATAGATACTGCCCTGTATGGGTGACCTCTTTCATTACTTCCTTTCTGCTGTACAGGAGATTCCAGCTAAGACAAAGATGCAGCACGTGCTCTGAAGAAAACTTGAATTTCAGCTTCGAAATTGGAATTTCTTTCAACCTTCATTGTATCAATTCCATAAAGTTTTTTTTGTAATCCATGGACAGCATGGAATAGTGGATACATGGGGCTGTTCTCATGAAAACCTTCATGTCCTGAACGTATATCTAATTGAACACTTAGCCATTGCAAGTTGAAAGTGTAGGATGGGATATGTTGAGCCGTGGATCACGCATGTATTTTGAAAACAGTAAGTTTTATTTGTGTAGGTTCTCAGTCGTACAGGAGTTGTCCATCGTAGGCAAAAATTCTTCAGTCTTCATCTGTACTCTGTAGTTAGCATGACAGTGGGGATGGTGTCACTCTCAGGTTGTTATATAACCTGCAATAACAACCCGAGAGTGAAACCATCTCCACTGTCATGCTAATGAGCCTGGACTACTGGGAGCAGCAGGGCCATAGGGGAGTGTCAATAGACTTAGAAGTTATCCCAGGGTGATATATAGAGCGATAACGAGCCATATTAAGTATGAAGAGGCTAGATGTTGGTACTTTTAGCACCAGGAGAGGAGGGGCTTAGAGGTGAACTCCTCCTGCTGGTTCACTCTTAAGAGACCCACAGCCTGCTCAAGTCTTTAGTAGCTGATGACGATCTTTGGACTA